>CP139506.1:200104959-200316469 GCA_021014915.2 Artemisia tridentata subsp. tridentata
GAAATCGTTAAGTCTGTTAGCTTAGTTAAGTCTGCCAGTACAAAGTTAAGTCTGGCAAACATAGTTAAGTCTGGTATGTATTATTAGTTAAGTCTGTTTATGTTTAACAGAATAGTTTGTTAGCTATATGTTAGGAAAGGATATATACATATTAGTTATCATATTAGAAGATATGTTTATCCTTTCACACGTTTTGTAACATTAGGGTTTCCTTAGAGTATAAAAGGAACCCTACGGCATTATGTTTAGAGTGACAATTTTGAAAGTTTAATAGTAATACGAAGTTAGTAATCTTAGTTGTGTTCTTCATACTTGTTGTTTGTTAAGATTCCGCATTAACAATCAATATACAGTTAAGAGTTTCTCATATAGATTAATTTGAATTTATTCAAGTTATCTATTGTCTAACACAGGCTACTTAGATCCATAATCGTGGACCTACAAGTACCCAAAAGACGACCCCTAGCATAGAATACTAAAAATTAACTAACTAAGAAAACCCCAACCAACGAATAAGGCTGCAGTGAGAAACCCAAGAAATCCATGATCATGTCTGCCGCAGGAGCGGATTCAACAGCTTTACGATTATACATACGCACGTGCTGTTCGTTGACCGCCACAAGCAACCTAAGGGCGGCGAGTGCATGAGCAACTGTTACAGACCCTGGTCCTTCCTCTAGCTCCATTATGTAACCATTATTTGTCTTACCCACACCCTTGCACGCACCGCACGGAGCCTACTTCGCCTCTCTTCCCATTAGTTATTAAATCTATGTCTTTCGATAAATATGAGCATCTGCCTGGATATATTATCAGAGCGTACAACACGGGCGATCCTCTCAGATATAGGAAAACGAGACACCATTATAGCACAAATTTTTTTTGAAATATTTGGACAAATGGCGATTTGAAAGAAGATGATCGAAACTTGATAAAACAGGAAAGACACAAAGACCGAGTTAGGATAAGTAAAAGTTATATATACAAGATAAATTGTTTCCCACTTGAGCCAACATTGAGCCCCTGAAATCATAATGAAGAGCCATCTGACAGTAAATATTCTCATGATTGCAAACACCTTAAAAACCGTGATAGAGCATACCACCCATTTGCAAAAAAAAAAAAAAGAAAAAAAAAAAAAAGGACAAGACAACACAAAATATAAGTTAAAGTACCATTTAAAGAAACAACAACGAAATCCGCCTAAAAATAAAAGCTAATTATACAAATTCCCGTCACATTATTAGAATAAGCAATTTTCCACCCGCAACACCAAACGACCGTAGATTATCAACAAAATTATAAAAAGAACAAACATATTCACTTTATAGAAAAAGTAACAAAGAAACGACATAAAAAATAATTTGAAACACACCTTGAAATACAATTATTAAATCCTGTATTTAATATCAAACAAATACACAACATTAAAAAAAAAATTATACACCACCAAATATTAGTTCACATGCCATTTAAGATAAGCAATTTTCCACCCGTAGCACCAAACGACCATAGATTATCAACATTTATAACCAAAACAATCGAGTCTTAAAAAACATATATTCGCCCAAAAAAAACATTATAGAAAGAACAAACATATTCACTTCATAGAAAAAATAACAAAAAAACAACATGAAAAACAATTCTCAAATTCTCATATCTAATACGCACCGTTAAAAAGAATATGAATATACATAGATTTTATAAATTTACCACATATAGCAAACACAAATCCAAATAATATATTTTTAATCTGGGCTCTTCATAACGCTAATGTAAAGCCCAATACAATAACATATTTCCAAATTAACGACCCCCCTTAACCTTTTTTATTTAATAGAAAAAAATATTAAAGAAAAACAAACGGAAAGAAAAGAAGATTAAAAAAAAGACAAAACAAACCATCAAACTATATACAAACTTACTAAAAACACCTCAAACTTCCACTTGGTGACAACTTTTTCATGTGACAAGGCCTATTTGTCAAACAAGCATAAACATATGCATGTGAAGTTATTCACAAACAAACAACCCTCACAGATCCATATCCACATCCTTAACTTACCATAATGTCTCAAGAAAACTTCTCCCAACAATTTCCCAACGAAGAGAACTTCTCCCAACAATTTCCTAACGAAAATAACTTCTCCCAACAATTTCCCGAAAACATGGTTAACACTTCACCAGCAGATATCATTCCGTTATTCCCAACGGAAGAAGAACCAGTTGAGGAACAAGAAGACAATCCGTTTCACCTTACTGAGGAAAAACAACTACTTCTTCAGGAGGAAGAAGTTTTGAGAGAAATGGAAGAAAGATAAGCATGAGAGAAAGTTGCTTGTATGGAGCAGGAAGCAAGGGAGAAAAAATGGCGTGAGGATAACTGGTTTAACATTGCATAAAAAGAGTGGGAAGAGAGCAAGTTTGCAGAGGGGTATAATTCTTACGACGAAGGTTATAACACAGATTAATCTCTGTGTTTTATTTTATGTATCACAGTTTTATTTTCTTTGCAATATCGTACTCTACTTTCTTTCTGTAATAAATAAAAGTTTGTCTTCTGCTTTAATTCTTCGTACTCGAAAATAAGTTGCCATTCTTTTAAATACAAATTAACATTACAATACCAAATTTATTAAACATCACTTCCGTATCAAATAGGATTCAAATATTTTAGCATTACAATACCAAATTTAGAAAACATTACAGGCTTTATAGTATATGATAAAAATTAAACGTACCATTCATTCGATTTCAATAACATGATAAAACTTGCTCAAATGGTTCGGCCTCTCAAAACAATGTGTTACATTTAAACAATAAAAATATGGTGAAAACACATGAAAGTAACGTAACACACTGACCATTAAACCAACTGCTTAAACTTGGGAGACTGTTTATATTTCTCGAACTCAATCGGCCAAGCTTCATCTAATAGAGAAAGAGGCCTGCCAGTGAATTTCCATTCAGTCATTGCAAGACCAGATAGAGTGAACCATATAACACCACCAACAATTACCACAAACAAGCATCTTCACTGTCTCTTTATTATTTATCTACCGGAGTCCATACCATGAAACTTAATAGCTTTCAAAAAACGCAATCCCCAGAGGCGAACACCACCTCACAAAACAATTAAAAAAAAAATACCCGCTACAACGCAGCAGGCGCCCCCTACTCTTTTCTATCAAAACAAGCATTATCTATTATTTAAAAAAAAAAAAAAAAAAAAAAAAAAAACTAAGAACGAAGTTCCAACTAAATCATAAAACACCACCCCAACGCTTTGGTTCGAAGTGAAATTCCGACTAAACCCTCACTGGCCTCACAAAACACTCGGAGTGAAATTCCGACCAAACCCTCACAAACGCGTCAACCTACCGGAATCTTCCAATTTGGCGTTCTTTCAGGCTAACTCCGAGTAAGACATCCGTATTACAATGTACACTACTAGATTTGGCCATCATTATCATATGGGATTTTGTGAATACTATAGTTTGGATTTTATGTGTTTTTATTTGAATTGATCTTTGTTGGATGTATATATTTTGGCTTTTTTTTTTAATTTATTTCATGTTTTAGTTCGATTTGTGCAGGTTGTAAAAAAATTAGGACGAAGGTGAAGATGAAAAAGGTGATAGAGATGGTGATGGCTTCGATGGTGGTAATGAGAGAGAGAAAAAAAGTAATAACTAATTAATATATGATGATTAAAAAACTGATTATCTAAGTATTATGCAATTAGAAAACGTAATCATTGCGGTGTATTTAGACAAACCCTAAAACAAAAGGGGAAAGGATCACTGCAGCCACATCAAGTATCATTCCTGTAGCAAACACAAAAATAAAACAACAATAACTTTTAAACTTACATTGTTACCTTTACAATATTTTCTACTTTACATAATTGATCATTCCTTTTGACCTTGCAGCATTTAATCTCCCTGCTGCCAACAACAAGGATGATTCCCCCCCCCCCCCAAAAAAAAAGAAAAAACAAACTAAAGAATAATATAAATTCTTGAATGTGTACACAAAAACAACTTTGAACTATGTACCCAAAACTAATTTAACCAAAATAATTTTTAACGAAACTCATATGTAATTATTTTTATTCGAACCTCTGAAATATTTTAGAAAAAAACCTATTGGTCAACATAAACTGAAGTGTTTTAACATCAACCTGTTGGTATATTTTTTCACCTACCCATACCTCATATATAAAAACGTTCTTGACGTAAATAAGAAGCTTTTTAAGAGGTTTTTGCCTCTGATTGCGTCTGAACTAGAAAAAAAACAAACGCACTTAATGACCCAAATATCTGACAGCATCTAAATGAGTCAAGTTAAGAGGCAATTTTAAAAAACCAACACCAGCTTACTATATATGTGTCTTTGTCTGGATAATATGATAGTACTATGATACTTTAATTGTAAAAAAAAATTATAGCCTCAATGTAGGCAACTTTTGGAAAATTTGTGTTTCATGGTGATGCGTGTGCTTGTTGTGCTCTAATTTATACCCACGGTATGTCGTTGTGGTTTTAGTAGTATTCAACTTTTAAATTTATATTTAGCCGACTTATCAATAAAACACACACTTTAACGAGCAGTGTACCCGGTCAGTATGAATATAATGGTAAGTAGAGTGTCGATCACTAAGAGTGGAACGTATTACCTAGTTATTCTAATCAGTATTTTAATATCTTAAGTTAGCTATACAACCTAATCTAACGCAAGGGGGTTTCAGCCTGAGAGACTGGCACGGTTTGGTTATGATTAAATATAAACTAAACTAATAGGCACGAATCAGCGATTAGCACACACGTACACAGATAGATACTTGAGACAATAAGAAGACCTGTCCTGATAGTTAAGTAGCTTGTCACTTGTTTTATTGCTAGTTTTATATGAAGTGTATGTAATTAACCCTTTCTCGTTGGCTCTAATCTTATCGGCGAGTAAACCCTTAATGATTACTTATGTCTATCCTACTTACCCTTTCTTCCTACTTTTCTACAGACGATAGAATGCATAGGCGATAAAATAAATAGGCGAGGACAGAGGCATGGCGACCCGATCAATGCTCAGCTAGACACAGAGGTAATCAATGCACTAATAAAAGTCACCAAAGACATCAACATATAAACTTTAATTAATGGGAAAGCAATTTTAAGGGGAGTTGAAGTGCATGATTAAATCAATGACACAAGCCCATCAATCCTGATAAATTAAAGTGTACTAATACAATAAAACAAAACTACTTAATGAATTGAATACATGCAGGACCTTCTTACAGCTCTTGTATCTTCGTTTAGGGTATGTCTTGTGCTGCTACTTCGTCTGAATTCGGCCTAGGGTTTCTTCGGTCTTCGGTCTTCGGTCTTGTTGTGTTGAATCGAACCAAAGTCCTGAAATTCGTCTGGCCTTGGGGTATTTATAGTTTCTGTCTGAGGGCTAGATGCGGCACATAGGATAAGTAGATGCGGCGCATTGACTTAACTTCGCGTGGGGTCCAAGATTAATATATTCAGGAATATTCGTACACCGCCAGAAGATGCGGCGTAACTCCATTCTTGTATGCGGCGCATGTCCTTTGCCGTCTTGGATTATAACTTGTGAAATCTTGATAGTGATGCGCCGTATATAATAAGTAAGATGCGGCGTATCTGGAGCAGAATGGTCTTGATCTTGTACATTTCAGTAGACTCTTAACTTCTTGCTTGTTTTGCTCCATAATTAGTCCAAAATCGCCAAGTTTCACATAGTACTTGTTTTTACCTGAGAATTACAAAAGTAAACATTAACGTATCAATTCTCACAGATAATATAATAAAACAAGTCAAATAAATGGGATAAATGATGGTAATAAAATGTACTTATTTGAGTTCATCAAATATCCCCCCACTTGAACTTTACTTGTCCCCAAGTAAACCTTAGAATTAATCTTATGAAAATGTATCCTAAAAGATGTTAGGATTTATTTTTATATTTAAGCATGTATTCATTTTGTCATAATTACACAACCAAACACTTAACGAATTAGAAGTAAAATAAAATATATTGATAAAAGCAAATCTAATCGTTTAACTGTCCAGTCGTGACGAATATTCTATCATAAGCTTGGCAAGTATACGCATCTCCTCCACTAAAGCCAAGGAATAACAAGTCTAAAACGGTAAAAAGGGTTTGTTGGTTAAGGGTTAATCATTCTCCTTAATCTCTATCGATCTCAAATTCCAGAAAAGGCGACAAAATCACAAATACATGATCGAATCCACGAACACGATACTTGCAATTGCTCAAATCCTTAACTCGAATAGGCTAAAGATAGGACCAAGTAATCTTTACCAATAATATTATATCAAAAAGGGCGACAAAATCATAAATACATAGCCGAATCCACGACTACGATATTTAAGATTGCTCAAATCCCTAATCTCAATAAATCAAAGGTTTGGATAAAGAAATGATATAGGGTATGGATAATATTTGGGATACAAATTGGTGTAAAATGAAAAATAAACAAAACAAATAAATTAAAATCCTAAGTGTGGTAAATTGCTATCCCAACCATCCCATGAATAAGACTCATATCATTGAATAACTCACGCTTTAACACTTGAAACACACGCTTTAGGTAGACACGAATTATACTCAACAAGATCTCAATCAAAGAATAACCTTAGTTGGCGTTCCCATAACGGCCAACTCCCATTCAATCCATAAATATAATATATAACAAATAGTGGTGATATCGACCACTTAATACAAAACTTTACATAAGTTGTTTAAAATAAACTTCCAACTTTTCCCTTTTCTTTTTCTTTTCTTTTTTTTTTTTCGATTTTTTTTTTCTTGAAACATAAACATAGATGTGTAAAATTTCACCACATCACTATAACGATAACTCTGGATAATTTTTCCATACTTTTCATGACTTCAGAAATAACGGTAATAGTGAAAGTAGTAAACACACGAAAAATAAACTCAAAGATATACAATATTTACCTTCACTCCAATTGCATTGTGCAATTTCATGACTCAACCAAAGATAATGAATTACGCACGCGAACACAGGTAATGTAAGGAAACACACTTTGCCTAAAGCAATTAACCAACCACGGATTTTAATCTACAGGTTAGGCTAAGGTGTAAGGGTGTAACAAAACATTATAACAAAGGTGTAAGAAACGAAAGGAATGGCTCTGAGTGTTTTTTCTAGGGGTATCTTACTCTAAAAATGAGAGTAACAAAAGGGTTTATAATGGGGTTAACTAGCCAGTGTAGTTAGTTAATATCACATAACATATAAAGGCTATTTGGGTGTAATCCTAGAAATTTACTAATTTAGACAAGTCATTCCAATTATGTAAATAATACTTATTATGGTGGTCTCGAATAGTATACAAGCCAAGTTCTAAAGTTTACAAGTCACCGGCACACTCATAGATTTGTGAATTTTTGAAAAGTTCACAATTTTTGAAAATAATGTTATGTGTGCAGCTATGTAATTTAGACTTTAAACAAAAACATGCTAAAAATTTTTAATTTTGATATATTAAGCGCATTTTAAGCATATTTTGAAAAGTTTAGGACAAGTAAGTGTTCTAATTCTCCAATCCCCCCACTTAAGTTAAACAACGTCCTCGTTGTTTGTGTCAAAGGTTAAAAACTGGAAAATAAAAGAATTAGAACAGAAAAACTCCCCTGGGATTTGCTCGGTATGATCCTCCATTACTTGTATAAGAGCAAAAATCATCTTTCTTGTGGATGAGAACGTTTAAGCTTCATAATTGATGTATCCACAGGAAATGCAGGAATCTATAATACCATCAAGACTTAAACACACCTGAGTTAAGAAAGGTTCAAACTTGCATAATACATTAGTAGTTAGTAAAAATAAAACTTAAAAAATTAAACTTAAAATCATCAGGTCAGTTGATACGCCGTATCTTATGGAAGAAGATACGCCGTATCGAGCCTGGAATAAATATGAATCAGAATAGAAGATGCGTCGCATCCTTAACCAGGGATGCGCCGCATTAAAATACTGACAGAAAGTTTTAAAGTCAAAAATAAAAATGCAGAAAATATAGTAAGATATGACCAGTGCATGAGATGCGTCGCATCTTAAGATTGAGATGCGCCGTATCTTCTGCGGCCTGACAGACTCGACACAGAACAGAATAGTAAAAATTTTCCGGGTTGTCTCCCGGTCAACACTTGTCTTTATTCCAGAGTCTTCAAGTTAGACTCACGTTCAGCTCCCTATTTAGATCTTGTTACGAGCCATCCTTCTTCCTTCATCCGAAAGATGTTCCCGTATAGCTCCGCAACATTTTCTTCCGTACGACTTAATCTAATAAATTTTTTGGTCTTTATCGCAACATATTCTTCATCAGGTCCCAAAGAATATTTGATGATTTTAAAATTTTCAGAAATAATCATGGGTGGCTTATTATAAGGGATCCCAAGTAGTTGACATTTTCTTTTGGTGAATTCTTCATCGTCTTTATCAACAAACTTAAAATAATGATCCTTATTCAAATAGTCATCAAGTTCATCAATCAATTCTTCTCGCGACTCATCGTTATTATCATAGGGATCATAATTAACCACGTTAAAGGACTGATAATAATCTTGAATCTCATCCCACTCATTTTTCAATTCCCATTGCAAGCGTCGACTAAGCTTTGTGTAATCATCAAATTGTCCATGCACCCATTCCCAGAAAGTAGTTTCCGATGCTCCCTTAAGTTCTTTTAGGTAGTTGATTCTACCTTTTTCTTGTAAAGCCTCTGCTTTACGAGGGCAGTCTTCAACTTTTTCATACCAATCGTCGTCTTCAAAGTACACATCGTTTCCAACCCGTTTCATTCCAATTATACTTCCCCCATTACAGGTTCCATCACTCTTATAATCACAGGTCGGCCATACACTACTTCCATCCTTGAAACAGAAAGGTGTACAAGTGTGATTAATGTGCTCAAATTCCCATGGTTTATCCCGAACCCATGGTATTTGGTCATTCCATTCGTAGTACCAGGTTTTTTTGAAATCATCATAAGTCTTGAATCCTGGTAGATCTCCAGTAAGCACATCAGCGTCGATTTGAAGAAGGTAATTAAATTCATTGAATTGTTTGCACAAAGGTGTCTCATAATTGAACACATCAATGTCAATCCTGAATAATTCTTCAATCCTTTCCTTGATTATTGAATTGTCATCTGACGATCCATCGTTGCTCTCTACTTCCTCATCTTCCCCTCTCATCTAATATACCCATAACACATCTTTAGTAGCTCGGTCCATGCTCTTATGGTTAATGAACTTACTAGCTAACCAATTTGAAAAATCAACATTGTTAGGATCGTGGTTAACGTCAAAGCTAGTGTTACCAATCATGTTCCTTCTTATCTCCATGAACTCATTAAATTGTTCTTTAAAACTTCGTGTCAACCATGAGGTCACAGTCCTTTTGACTTCATTCATAGGAGCAAATTTCGGATCACCGTATTTAAGTTCAAGCCACTCTTCCAAAGAGATATCCATCAACCTTACCAACTTCCCATGAAATAGTATCTCCGATTCAGCATACATTCTTTCGTTATCCAGATAGCTTTTATCTAATCCCCAATACTGTTCGGAATAAGGCATATAAGAAGTTTGTATAGGTCAGGGCTTCATAGCTTTTGTTGCTTGATTTGTTGACTGCATTTGCTGAGTTCATGTATTCAATTTGGAATTTCCCATCTTTTTCTTCGATAGTAGTCCAAGTTAATCCTTTAGATTCAATGATGGGCCATAAGAGTAACAATTCATCTTCAGTGTAGCTCATTAGTAAATCATAAGAGAATATCCCGTCTTCAATATTGCATAAGCGTTTGAATTCCTTATAAGTAGCTTCAAGAGGGGTCTCCCAAGAGAATAAATCGGCATCAATCATGAGCACATTGAAGTTGACATCATAAAAAATTTCCACTTTGAATGAATCCGAAAGCGAGAGTTCCTTAGCAAGATATGCGTTCACTGATATGTCTTTCATAGCAAAACCTGTCATCATAGGTAAAATCGTAAGTAGGATTTGTTCGCTAGAAGAGAGATTAATGAATTTAGAAACGGATATAAGAAAAAAAATAACTGATATCTGCAGATGATGCGCCGTATCCAAAAAGTTGGATACGCCGTATCTTATAATCGTTAAAATTTAATCAGACTAATATTCAGAAAATAGATACGCCGCTTAGAATTAGAATGCGCCGTATCAGTTTTAAGTTATCAAAAATCAACGTATCTAATTTAAAATTAAATGCGTCGTATTAACAAAAGTTAATGCGCCGTATTTTCGTTACGTTTCAAAATACAAGATTTTTGATTCAGAAGATCCGCCGTATCAATAAAGATCGATGCGTCGTATCTGTTTAATAATTCGAAAACTGTTTTTAATTTAAATAATAAATACGCCGTATCTGTTAAAACAAATGCGTCGTATGGCATTATGGTTTAGAAAAATTTCTTATTAAAAACAGAATACGCCGTATCTTGGGGAAAAGATGCGTCGTATCGAATTCATTAAACGCGTTGTATTTTATAAAAATTAAACGCAATACGCCGTATCTATGAAAATAGATGCGTCGTATCGTTTGAATCAGCACAGTACAAAGATAGCAGAATGCAAGAAAATACGGAAAATAAAAACAAAAATAAAAACAAACAAAAAGAAACAAAATTAAAGAAAATAAAAACACACAAAACAAAAAATATGCAAATAATACAATGAATGCAATTTAACTAATATATAACAGGGTTAGTGGTTAGAATAAAAATTAAAAAGAAAAACCTAATTAAAATACTAATCAAATTAACAGATAATAACAATTCACTCCCCGGCAGCGGCGCCAAAAACTTGATGCGTGTGCTTGTTGTGCTCTAATTTATACCTACGGTATGTCGTTGTGGTTTTAGCAGTATTCAAGTTTTAAATTTATATTTAGCCGAATTATCAATAAAACACACACTTTAACGAGCAGTGTACCCGGTCAGTATGAATATAATGGTAAGTAGAGTGTCGATCACTAAGAGTGGAACGTATTACCTAGTTATTCTAATCAGTATTTTAATATCTTAAGTTAGCTATACAACCTAATCTAACGCAAGGGGGTTTCAGCCTGAGAGACTGGCACGGTTTGGTTATGATTAAATATAAACTAAACTAATAGGCACGAATCAACGATTAGCACACACGTACACAGATAGATACTTGAGACAATAAGAAGACCTGTCCTGATAGTTAAGTAGCTTGTCACTTGTTTTATTGCTAGTTTTATATGAAGTGTATGTAATTAATCCTTTCTCGTTGGCTCTAATCTTATCGGCGAGTAAACCCTTAATGATTACTTATGTCTATCCTACTTACCCTTTCTTCCTACTTTTCTACAGACGATAGAATGCATAGGCGATAAAATAAATAGGCGAGGACAGAGGCATGGCGACCTGATCAATGCTCAGCTAGACACAGAGGTAATCAATGCACTAATAAAAGTCACCAAAGACATCAACATATAAACTTTAATTAATGGGAAAGCAATTTTAAGGGGAGTTGAAGTGCATGATTAAATCAATGACACAAGCCCATCAATCCTGATAAATTAAAGTGTACTAATACAATAAAACAAAACTACTTAATGAATTGAATACATGCAAGTCCTTCTTACAGCTCTTGTATCTTCATTTAGGGTGTGTCTTGTGCTGCTACTTCGTCTGAATTCGGCCTAGGGTTTCTTCGGTCTTCGGTCTTGTTTTGTTGAATCGAACCCAAGTCCTGAAATTCGTCTGGCCTTGGGGTATTTATAGTTTCTGTCTGAGGGCTAGATGCGGCGCATAGGATAAGTAGATGCGGCGCATTGACTTAACTTCGCGTGGGGTCCAAGATTAATATATTCAGGAATATTCGTACACCGCCAGAAGATGCGGTGTAACTCCATTCTTGTATGCGGCGCATGTCCTTTGCCGTCTTGGATTATAACTTGTGAAATCTTGATAGTGATGGGCCGTATATAATAAGTAAGATGCGGCGTATCTGGAGCAGAATGGTCTTGATCTTGTACATTTCAGTAGACTCTTAACTTCTTGCTTGTTTTGCTCCATAATTAGTCCAAAATCGCCAAGTTTCACATAGTACTTGTTTTTACCAGATAATTACAAAAGTAAATATTAACGTATCAATTCTCACAGATAATATAATAAAACAAGTCAAATAAATAGGATAAATGATGGTAATAAAATGTACTTATTTGAGTTCATCACATGGTATGATTTTTGAATGATTTGATATGGTTGCTTGTTGACTGGTTTGGGTCAAAGTCTGCAAAACAACAAGAAAATTACACCACTAAAATGGGTAAATTGCTGCTTATTAACTATTCTGGGTTAAAGTCTACAAGTGTGGGTGGTTGTTGTGTCACCAAAACAACAAAATGACATAAGAAAAATGAGTAAATTGTTGTTTGTTGACTATTTTAGGTCAAACTCTACAAGTGTTGGTGGTGGTTGTGTGATCAAAACAACAAAAAAATTACACAATAAAAATGGGTAAAACTACAAAAAAAAAAAAAAAAAAAAAAAAATCCGAAAATAACACATGTTCTTTAGTTTGATGTTCGCTTCAACACAATCATATAACAACATAAAAGTTACGAAACAACCAAACACAAGATTTACATGCATAAACAAAGGTTTTTCATTATTTAACCAATGTCATTACAAAAGATGGATCCTTTTAATCCATTACCATCACATACAAAAAAGATACCTATTCTTAAACATCAAAAGCAACCCATACTACCAGCTAAAAATACTTGTAAACAACAAACACTAACACATAAAGTCCAAACAAGATACTTCAACTTTTAAACACTCATTTCACTCATCTCCAGCTCTCTGTCTCAATGTCATTCCTTGATCCCAACAAACCAGGTATGATTTCCAACAGACGACTACACATTGGTGGATCAAGCCATCCCATGAAACCATAGTTAAATCCATGTTACAAGGACACACTCAGCTATTATGCTAAAAAGATCTAAAAATTATGTTTTTTATACTAACATATTGCCCAAGAAACTTATCAACAAGGGACAACAAAAGAAACTTCGGCCAGGGTTGGCATTTGTCTATGAAGTATGAATAATACAATATTTTCCACAAGTACATATAACGGACTTGCTACTAACAATTGGAATTCCACTCTATAAGCGGCAACTACTCATCTGCAGCCTTTATCCTCATGCACGAATGCATTCTCAAGTTTCAACGCTACATAAGATTACCCTATGAGCCTTTAGGAGACATAACTAGTTTATATGCGCCTACTATACTATTCTTTTGACATGCCCATACGAGAGATATTTAATCCATCTCATATGAGCACCATGCTATAATGGGAGTTCCTCTGATACTAGTGAACTGAAAGCTTCCTTTATACTTGCTACACATTCTTTGCTAAGTGTAATATGCTAAACATGCTATACTAATCCGTTACTCGCCTTTGAAGTTCAACCTAGCAGCCCACTTGTGTGCCTTGGTTACCAGAAGACATAACATATATACATACACATTTAATCTCAATAATCAACTATCACATAATAACTTTAACATACAAGTTTTGGCTAGCTTCAACTACACTAACCACACACTTTTCATTTATTTCCACTAAATCTAACCAAGTCTAATTTACTTGATACATAACAACAATTAACATATTCATACATAGCTTACTAAAACAAATCATTTACTATTAAAAGCATTTCTATAAGACATTTTATCAAACACCTTGATGTGCTTCGTTGTGTATAGGTTTTTATTGTTATCAAGTTTTACATTTATATTTAGCCGACTTAACCTATAACAAACATTAACAGGCAGTGTACCCAATCAATGTAGCCTAGTTGGTAAGTAAAGTGTCGAGCACTAAGGGTGGAACATTAACACCTAAGCATCTATCAGCATTTTAATCCTAAAGTTAGTTCTAATTAAACCTAATCTAACGCAAGGGGGGTTTTTAGCCTGTGTAGTATATTGGATATCATAACACCACGTTGGAATGAGATCAAGATCGAATTCAAGAAGAGGTAGAGAGAGAAAGTGGGATATTCTTTAGAGAGAGAAATAAACTAGTTATATGATTAACTTGTGAAGAACATCCAACCCTTCCCAAGAGTGGGAAGGGGTATATATAGTTTCTATCTAGTGTGCCCCTAGTGGGCTGTGGAGTGAGCTGGCAGTGGGTAAAGACCCGACCCACTCCACAAATATTACTACTACTAAACTAATATAACTATAACTAAACTTGTATTAATTAGCCTACGAGCTAACTTAATGCTAATGATTACTCGGGGTGATCGAGTCTTAACATGAATATTTATATTCCTAACAATCTCCCCCTAAGGGAGGTCACCCCGGAAATTACAATTTGAATTCTAGCATTCTAAAAAGATTAATTTCTTTAACTCGTAGTCTTTGATTCTTCATGGTTGGTAAACTTTGTACATTTAGTCGTGATCTTGTGCGTATTGTTCCATTGGGTTGTGATCTTCAAGCTTGCTTTGAGATCATCAGCCACAGTAAATCGCTTGATCATACTTGATGTTATATTGTCTCCATGTAAGTTTAGTGACCATTGGTCTCGCATGCTCACACTCTTCTGGATCATGAAAACTATCATCAGAGTTGCGGAAGCAGTGTTGTAGGTCTTTCAGCTATCATGATGTCTTTGATAATGATTTGGAAGTGTGAGCATGGAGTGCGGATTGACACGTCTCTGCTGGAATCAGGAACCACCATCACCATCTTTATATGAATCTGAAATAAAACAATTAGCAATAAAGTTGGAGAATGAATATGGCTTTGTCATTCGTTCGAGGTGGTTGGATTAACCTTCGGTTTCGTGAGGACCGACCTGTGATTAGGTAGAATCCCCTTTAAAGAAGATTCTCCTTGACAGGAATTTCCAGCTTGTAGTAATGAGTTTTCCAACAAGTTAATGTCAGAATCATCATACTAAGCATGTTCTCATACCGGAACGTCTCAAAGCAGACAACACGGTAGAGTAAATCAGTGAATCAAATACTCACTGATTGATGAGAAATTGATTAGAAAAATTACTCGCGTGTCACAGGATAAACGTTTTATGCAATACGACGAGGGTTTTATAAATTGAATCACATTTCTGTCAAAAATACTTTTGTTTGAAAATTTTCACAATCAATGTGCTCGAAACTTTGTTGGTGAGCACATTGAAAGGTTTTCCAAAAGCATCCGTCAATCCATTTCCTGGAACAAGTTTGATTCAAATGAGAATCGCCCCATTGTTTCTTTCCAGTTGTCACAAGCTTGATCCATGAAGGATCTCACATGTCACCCACCAAGAGCTTGTTTGATGTTGGCTCTAGAAGGATTTCCATCTTCATTGTGAATACTTTACGTATCACTCGGATGTTCTGGCAATACCACGAGGATAATGCTTAGGACTCTTCATATATATTTTCTTGCTTTTCACGGTGTATGAAACAGCAAGCATATTGGAAGTGTGTCCTAATGAGATTTATTGATGATCTCTTGGCTCTAGACTCAATAGTGCATTTTGATTTAGTGATCGGAGGCTGGAGAGGACTGCCACCTTTTCAATATTGTCTAACTCAGAGTGAGAGAGACGATAGCAATGTATTGATCTCCGTGACGAGTGAAACAAGAGTCCTTTGAGGGACCTTGAGTGGCTAGGGAGGGTTGTGCAGTGTATCACTGGGTCCATGATACTTTTTCTTCAATGTCAGCAATCAACTAAGTGATTCTGACAGCATACGTATTGACCCGGTTTCTGCCTAAAGTGTAAGGAGGGCTTCTTTCTTTTCACCATTTATCTTTACTTTTCTTTTTCATTCTTCAACCCCTTCAGCGCTTACCGAGACTTCATTACTAGCACCTTGTTGGGTTTGTTCTAGTACTAGCTCCATCTCAGTCGGCACTCTTCCCTTATTCACTTTTCTCCTTTTTAATCATTCCTAAGGACTTCTATTCTAACTAGAGGATTGTCCCTGGGAAGATCCCTCCAGTTCTGGCTGGATCATGGGAACTGATACCTAACCTTACCATCCTTATAACTCCAGTACATCAAGTAAAATGGTCGGTCTTTGGTATTCATCCATAATTGCCATCATAAATCATTTGCTTCCTCTCAATATGTGCATTGATATACGAAAAGGTTTAGCACATATGGGAGAGCCTACACTTGAGTCCAAAGAAAATCACATTTTTATTAGATTTTCATATTTAAATCACGTTCTCTCCCCCGATAAAAAATTTCAAACCATTTGAGATTTGTGATCCCAAATGATTTAAATATGTTTAGAAAATTTGGGAGAAAATGTGGTCAGGTTTAACATGTGTTCTGATAATGGAACATTCTACAACTCCCCCTTAATCAAAGAGGGAGGTAAGACTAACACACACATCACATATTTAGCACTACTTGATTTGTACAAAGTTTATTATATCACAGAATTACACAACAGCAAAAGGAGAGGACTAATTATTACAGAGAGAATATTTTCATTCAGTTCTATGTAGAAGTCTGTAATCACCCTCTCAAACTCTTCCACCAACATAGCTCTCAAGACTGCGGAAGATCCTCCTTGTCTTCAATCGTTTGCGTATGGCACGGAGGAATTCATTGTTCATTTTGAAATATTTCTTTGTCCAGGACATGGTATATCTCCCGAGTCTGGCCGATCTGATCATGTACTCTTTGATTCTGTAGTCCAGTGCTTCTGTAATTTGTTGTAGAGTACCATCACTGAACTTGCAGATTTCATCAAGCCGCATGATCATCTGAATCCCGTACCTGTCTCTAAACACCACAGCCTTTGAGGATTCAAGAACAGTGAAATCTTGCCTGGATTCCATGGTTTTAGCTTCCAAACGAGGTCTTGTGAGGTTGAGCTGAGTCTGATAACTTTCAATCCCAAGCTGAAAGTCCTCTACCCGTTGTTTGATGACTAGGCCCCTGGTCCATAGATTGACGGCAGTGGCAAGGGTCTTCTTTTCGTGTGGTGTTAGGTGATGCAGCTTGCCTTTAAGGTTTAATAGGTACAGATCTTCAAAGTCACTTGGATGCAGGTGTTTGAAATCCCTTTCGGTAATAACATGTTCCTTGAGATCAGCTCGGCGGAGGACAATCCTTTTCAAATAATCATAGCTATATATAGAGAAGATTTCAACTCTGACAACACTTAGGATCTGCATGCGGGATTGTACAGCCTTGCGATCTCCTTCAGCATCAAATCTTTCGATGTAGAATTTCTGTTTCCTGAACCACCAATGCGATATGCCATATGAAGCTGCTATATCATACTTGTACTCCTCTTCAACCTACATCTGATCTGGCACCATTTGCTCTAATCCAGTGTCTGGATAGTATGCAGCTTTCATCTTAGTAATGGATAAGGCTTGTTTGTGTACCTTGCTGCCAAACCGGAGAAACTCTAGATCTTTGTTGAAGAAGAAGTCAGTTTGGATGGTGACCTGACCAGGTGGACCACCCAAAGGGAGTGGGTTGCTGACGTTAAAGTGGCGAATTCCCTCATTCACCTGATCAGTTAGAAGCTTATGACATTCTTCCATCTGGTACTGAAGATGAACTACATCAGGATGAAATGCTTGGACAATTTTGTATGCATGCAGGTCCTTCCAAGTCCTTCGGTGTGAGTTTGGTGAGTCCTTGCTGCTTGCAGTACCAATTTATAAAAGCTCCCATGTCACCGGTCTGGGCAAGCAATGAATTATCCAGTGGAGGCACGTAGCTTGACATAATAGTATCAGCCCAGTTGCTATCAGGGATCTGCACTCCAGACGAAGGAATGGACCAATCTGGCTCAGGTGTTGGTGGTCTATCGTCACTGTAGGTCTTCTACCATGTTTGCTTCATTTCATCAGTAATAGTGGTCTCAGGAGCTGCTGATCTGTCATCCCCGAAAAACTCTCTCCACCAGACGTTGCTGACCTTTGGAATATGAACATTAGAAGTATCATCATCATCATCTGAGTAAGAATCTTGATCGTCTAACACTGATTCTTCATGCATGAGAAGATCTTCAGGAACTGATGATAGCGAAGGCTTGAATCTGCTGTCAACCGTCGTCCACACAGCATATCCAGTGGATGATACATTCCTTGACGAGCTTGGACCAGTAGACTGCTTCGACTGATCCTTTTTTGTAGATAGTGCAGAAGGATGAGGTTGTTGTTGAGCATGCGAAGAGCCTGAAGTTCCAGAAAAACCAGCAACTCCAGATCCCCCTAATGGTGGAGGAGGTGGAGGAGGATGTGGTGGAGACCCGGGTGTTGTATCTGGTTTGTCTTGGCTCTTCTTCTTCCTTTTGCGTGTTTCAGCCAATTCTTTCATGAGTTGATCAAAATTGTCAAGGTCAATCGAGTTTTCCAATGCTTCGTATAGTTTTCTGTGATCTTCATGACCTTTGTACTGATTTGTCTCATACATTCGCTGACGAAGAATTTCCTTCATGTCAATGGTGGGAAGATCTCTGAAGCGAGCTCTCATTGGTGCTTCTATTGGCCATCTTACAGCTTTAGCAGCATACTCATCAACAGCAGTAATTACTTTATGCTCAAGGTTGAGATTTTCCAGCTTTGACAGCCTATGGCTGCGATTTAATACAACTTGGGGTAGATCCAGACCTTCCAAATCAGCAATACGTTTGAGAGTAATTTCCAGTTGTGATTCCAAGCTAGTGAGGGTGGATAGAGGTGGTGATATTGGGATGGTGGTTGTGACAGTTGCAGTGGTAGTTGCTTCAGATGTTGTGATAGTTTCAGTGGTAGTTTTTTCAGATGAGGGAATGGAAATTGCTGGTGTAGCAGGAGGTATTGGTATTGCCATTGTTTAAAGTGCTGACGTGTCTTGTTCAATTGGGAAAGATACCTGATGCGTGGTTTTGCAACCTTACAACAGGTTTTACCTCTCGAGGGATCTCAAGAGGCTTACAACCCCACCAGGCAGTGTACCTGACTGATGTAGTATAGTGTAGTGGTAAGTACGGGGGATTGATCGTTCTCCACAGGGAATAGTGTTCGTTAGGTATGAAAAACTACTCTAATAGGTCTAAGGGTGAGGGAAGATTCTTTTTATGTTTTTATAATTTTATGAAAGCAAGTAAAATCTCGGGTTTGAAAGAGTGGGCGGAATTAGTTGCTAGTCAACTAACCCAAATTACTATGGATGCAAATAAAATAAAATAACTGAAAATGAAAAGGTGGTAAAACTTATGTGGAGAGAAATGTGTTTACTTAGATTTCCTTACTCCCTAACTATCTTTTACCGGTTGATTAGTGTGTATTAATTGCGTGGATGACGGGTGTATTCCTTAATACCAATCGTGGGGTGGCGTACGTACTTCCCCAACTCTACAAGCTCCTACTTCACTCCTATGTCGAGCCGGCTAGGAAGCTCCTAACATGGGATCACTAGAATTCGCTTGTGCATTAAATACAACCATAAAAACCTCAGTACGCATTGGTTCATGTTTCTTAAGACGTTCAAGCAAGTTACCGAATAGGAAGTTAGCCAGTTTTCTTAAGCCTAACATAGATGAACAATCATCCAATACAACTAATAACACACTAATAACCAATAATCAATAGCTAGGTTTCATTAGATCTAAGCAAACACAAGATAAATCTAGCCTAGCATGTTAAACAAAAGACAAGAACAAGATAGAATCAAACAACACATAGACATATTGAATGATTAATTGATAACTTATCTTCAATGTAACATGGAAGATCTCAAGGCAAAAAGCCTTGAAAAAGCTGCTAAAATCGTCTTAGGGTTTTCACACACAAAGTTCCCCAATAAGTTCCACCCCAATGACAAAAAATTGCAAAACTATATATAGACTTTCAGATCTGACGGCATCACGTTATGGAGTGTGACGCCGTCACCTCGCCGCTTTTAGGGTTCCCGGATGGCCTTCTTGACGCCGTCCCTCTTTAGCTCTCTAAAATCTGTTCGGGCTTATCAAGGCTTGACGCCGTCAGAATTAGGGGTGACGCCGTCCCTTTTTAAATTAAGCCGTGACGACCTTGATCAGATTAAAGTGTGACGCCGTCAGAATTCCCATGCAAATTTCTCTGGCTTATCATGAGTAATTTTCACATCCACCACTTTTGCCAAGCCATGACGCCGTCCAGAACAAATCCTGACGCCGTCAAAGGTAATTTCCAGCACAATTTTGAGACTTTGTCGTTTTCTTCACTTTTATGCTCCAAAAACGTCCAAAATGCCTCCTTTTCCAGATTTCTCCTCAAAAGTACCTAAAATGACAAAAGGAATGATTTAGGGCAATATTTGATCAAATAAATACGATTTAGGGCTTAAATGACCCCTTAAAAGCGGTACACTTTTCGCTTCATCAAATACCCTTACACTTGAGATTTGCTTGTCCTCAAGCAAATGCGCTTTTATTCTAATCAAAATACAAGTTAGGGGTCATTTAATGCTAACATAAAAGTAATTACAACAAATATTCATTCCACTTTAATCATAATAAGCACGGAGATTACAAACTAGCACCTCACAAGTAGTGTTTAGATACTCACATCTCTCAAGTGTCATCAAAATAAATCTCATAAATGAAAACGGATAATATCTCTCACTACCTGTCATAGCGAATAGATTACCATAGGCTTGGGAAAGGATCGAAAACCTCCTCTACTAGGCGTAAGCACCTAAGATAAACTATCAAAGAGGGCTTTTAAATGGGTTATAACGTTCGGTGTAGGGAAAAGGAAAACACGGTTTTGTTGGATAAAGGATATTTTACTGGTGGCGAGTTAAAGATCTTGATCAATTACATGTACTATACAATGTTGCTAAGCCAAGACTCGACTCAATCTTAAGCTAAAAACAAAATAACAAAAACATAAAATAAACATAAAATGAAACGGGATGGTAGTCCGTATGTTTTTTCTACTTTTCTTTTTCTCATTTTTTTGTATTTTTCTTGATTTTTTCGATTTTTTTTTATTTTTTTTTTATTTTTTATTTATTATTTTTTTTTTTTGCATACACTTTTGCCCTACCATCCAAAATAATACATCATAGGGGCGTTGCATTCCCCTTACACTTGAACTTTTACATAACTTTACAAATTACTATTCTAATGACTCGAATTAAGATAATCAAAACACTTGGAGTACTTTTAAAATATTTAGCACATATGGGGGTAATAAATGATGTTCTTCCCCATTACTCCATTACACTAGTACTTTACCCATGAGTCCCAATCGTCCCAAAACAATATGTACAAGGATATGACTCGACTTAGCAACCATGTAATCAATTAGATAATTAACTTGGGTTTAAACAAATGTTGTCACAATAATGCACTAAAAATGAGTGCATACAAGGTAGGCTAAGGCGATTTGGGTGTACATTTAAGTGGGGTGTAACAAATTCTTCCTTTAAGTAAAATTCTTAAAGTTAGAAACGAAAAGATAGGCTCTGAGGGGTGTACTAGGGGTATCGTGTACTAAAAATGAGTACAACACAAAGGGTGTGGGAGAATTACTTGACCAATGTAGCCAATGTAATTATAACAAAAACACAGGTGTAAAACAATGGGTTAATCCTAATGCCTCTTATCATGTAGTAAATCTAACTACACGAATGTAGTCTCACTTGTGGCCTTGGAATGGTCCTAACGCAAGTTCTAGAATCTAAGTTCTACCGGTACACACATCATAGCATAAATGCTTTTCCTACCAATTCTAGGGGCGAACCTCACATATTTGGGGGTGGAAAATTTTTTTAGTGGTACGGTTTTTGTGCTAGTCATATAATTCCTATCCATGAGACACTCATTAAGATCAAAGTTTCACTCCTATATGTTGTAAAAAAATTTAAATTTGGCACTAAAATTACCCTAACAGGTATTTATCTCAGTTTTATGACACATTTACTATTAAACAAACAAAAATCAAGCGTAATAGCATTCTCTAATCGTACTTTTACCCCCCCCCCCCTTACACTTAAGATGAACATTGTCCCCAATGTTCAAATAACAAGATGTAAAAGCATAAAGTAAAAGAATGAAATCAAATACTCCCCTGATTCGCTCGGTGGATAATGAAGTAACACGGTTAAATCTTCTTCCAAGAGAATGTAAAAGCTCCAAGACTAATGCATCACCAATAGCTTGATTCCACATACATTTCCTTGTCCAAAATAACCTGTTAAACCTGAGAAAACAAACACGAAAACCTGCATAACATCGGCGGGATAAATCTATATATAAGGATATAATGCTTGTGGAATGATTATTTTGCAGATTCCTGGAGATTATAAGTTAGAAATTTAATAAAAACTTTTTATGAAAACAAAACTTTCAAAAATTTCAGAAAATTAACACCTGACGCCGTCAAGTTGTAGATCCTGACGCCGTCAGAAATAATCTGACAGAATTCTCATGTTATGTTTTTTGGAAAAACCTATACCTTACTTCCTGGAAATCCTGCAAAACATCATTATGACTCGATACAAGCATTTGACTCAAACAAATACTAATATGTATGTTCATTTATTACTATTACGATTCATGTTCATTTGTGTTCTAATAAACCGATTTAGATTTCCCTTACACTTAACTTTTGCAAAATACCTTTATATGTAGTTAAGACGAAGTTAAAAACAAGATAAAGCATTTTCACAAATTAGTTTTTAACATGAATCAATAATAATAAAACTTAAACACACATACGGAAACAAATAAAATCAAACAAACAAATAAATAAACACACAAAGCAAATAAAACTTGGGTTGCCTCCCAAGAAGCGCTTTTCTTTATTAACGAGTCTTGTAGCTAGACTCAAAGTCACGTACATTACGTGATTCCATCATTGGTCACGGTTTCTAGGTCATCCTCATGTCCGGTTCTAAATTCCGGTCCTAATTTCAAACAATCCTTGTAGAAACCGAATATCCTTCCCATAACATAGTCTACTCCTTTACTTCTATCTTTATCATTCCTATAGTAGACTGCTTGCTTAAGCTCCTTCTCAACATTTGACAAGTGTTGGAATTGTTCTATCTTATATGGCATTTGGTAGTTTACCTCATCGGTCTCATCCTTAAATCTAACTATCCCTAAGGAAGGTTCATAAGTCATTCTAGAGACCTCAACAAATGGTTTTCCAAAAACCACTTGAGTTAAGGATGCATCGACTATTGGGCGGATATCTTCTACAATTACAAAGTCGGTGACATAGGTGAAGTTTCCTACATAAACCGGTAATCCCTTAACTCTTCCCGTGAAGTTACTCATCCAACCCTTGTCAGAGAACATCCTATACCCAAGTTGATTTTTCATTATCAAGTTGTAGTGGGCTCTAGTCATGATGTTTATGGGTGATCTAAGGTCGATGTAGGCTTTCCACACATGCAAATGTCCGATGTTGCATGGTATGTTGAGATTAGAAGGGTCGCCTATTTCTATTATTGGTCTACCTAGGAAGTATGGTGTCTCGGGGTCATCGAATAAGTTTGTATGGTATGCGCGCTCTTCCTTAGTGGGTAGCCTATTGAAGTAGTCCTCATCATCATCTACTTCTTCAATCTCACTTTTCCTAACTTCCTTATCAACCTTGACTTTCTTAACCTCATCCTCAGGTTCACTATTATCCTCATTCCTATCAATTGGTTTGATAGTGACAATGTTGACGAAGTGGACGTGTTTGGATGAAGAGGGGTCTTTTACTTGGGGTCCGCTATTTGTGTTCCTAGCATCCTTATGTGGAGGTGATAACACTTGGTTATTGAGAGCTTTCAATAAGTTGTCAATTTTATTGGTCATCTCCATTTGTTGTTGATTGAATTCGGATTCAAACTTAGCTATACGCGCTTCTTGAGATGCCATAAATTGGGACATCAATCCTTCAAAGTTATTGGTACTACCATAATTGTTGGAAGGATTGTTATTGAAAGTATGGTTCGAGTTGGAACCGCTTGATTGGAAACGATTAGGTGTGTTGGAAGAATTGGTTTGTTGTGTGTTTTGGTTTTGTTTCCACCTAAGGTTCGGGTGATTTTTCCATGAGGGGTTGTATGTATCACCGTAGGGGTTTGGCTCGGGTTTGAAAGTGTACCACTTGTCTCCCGCTCCGTCGGTACGCGAGGATGCGTAGTCCGCAAAAGCTTGTTCGGGGAGTTCCATGCAATCATGAGTGTCGTGGGGACCACTACATAATTCACATGAAGAAGTGATTTTGTTCACTTGGCTTGAAGGTTTAGGAGCCTCGTAGGATTTCATGAGAAACTTGACTTGGTCTTCAAGTTCTATGATCCTACGGTCGGAAGTGCTTGAATTGTTCGAAGGCAAAGATATTGCCTTGACCGTTTTATTCAAATCACGGGGATCACTCCAACTTTCGTTGTCATAAAGAGCAAGATCCTCTAGGAGAGCCCATGATTGTTCCGCACTTAGATCACGTAGCTTACCACCAGCCGCTTGGTCAATGGTTTGCCTCGTGGAGAGATTGACATGGTCATAGAAGATTTGGACTTGGAGCCAAAGTTCTAAGCCATGGTGAGGGACTTTTTGGAGTAAGTCCTTGAATCGAGTCCATGCCTCGTAGAGGGTTTCGCCTTGACGTTGTTGGAACATCAAGATATCATTCCTTAGCTTGGTAGTTCTTCCCGGTGGGAAAAACTGAGCAAGGAAACGAGTGGTGAGATCATCCCAAGAGGTGATGGATCCTGCGGGTTGATGCTCTAGCCATTGACTAGCTTGGTCCCGCAGTGAGAATTGAAAGAGACGTAGTCGGGTCGTCTCTCGAGTGGCAACATCAAGGTCTATAGAATCAACGATTTTGAGAAAGTCCTTGAGATGTTGATTAGGATCTTCAGAACGAAGTCCATGGAATGCGCATCCGCTTTGCACCAACCGGATGGTGTCGGATCGCAAGGGAGTGACATTGGCTCCTTGAGTGAGCTCAATGGTGTTTCGATAGCCATGGTGGCTAGGACGGGAGTACTCTCCTAAAGTACGGGCTCTAGGAGGTGGTGGTGGTTGTTGTGGTGGTGGGTTGTTGGGATTAAGGATATTACCATCTTCCATGATGTCGAATGGTAATGGTTACGAACAAAGAAACGAAGAAAATAGATAGACTAAAGAAAACCTAGAAAAAGAAAATAAAAATCTCACTAGAAAGGAATCTAGTGAGTAGACCTATAAAATAAAAAATTCAACCTAAACAATAACTATTCCCCGGCAGCGGCGCCAAAAACTTGATGCGTGGTTTTGCAACCTTACAACAGGTTTTACCTCTCGAGGGATCTCAAGAGGCTTACAACCCCACCAGGCAGTGTACCTGACCGATGTAGTATAGTGTAGTGGTAAGTACGGGGGATTGATCGTTCTCCACAGGGAATAGTGTTCGTTAGGTATGAAAAACTACTCTAATAGGTCTAAGGGTGAGGGAAGATTCTTTTTATGTTTTTATAATTTTATGAAAGCAAGTAAAATCTCGGGTTTGAAAGAGTGGGCGGAATTAGTTGCTAGTCAACTAACCCAAATTACTACGAATGCAAATAAAATAAAATAACTGAAAATGAAAGGTGGTAAAACTTATGTGGAGAGAAATGTGTTTACTTAGATTTCCTTACTCCCTAACTATCTTTTACCGGTTGATTAGTGTGTATTAATTGTGTGGATGACGGGTGTATTCCTTAATACCAATCGTGGGGTGGCGTACGTACTTCCCCAACTCTACAAGCTCCTACTTCACTCCTATGTCGAGCCGGCTAGGAAGCTCCTAACATGGGATCACTAGAATTCGCTTGTGCATTAAATACAACCATAAAAACCTTAGTACGCATTGGTTCATGTTTCTTAAGATGTTCAAGCAAGTTACCGAATAGGAAGTTAGCCAGTTTTCTTAAGCCTAACATAGATGAACAATCATCCAATACAACTAATAACACACTAATAACCAATAATCAATAGCTAGGTTTCATTAGATCTAAGCAAACACAAGATAAATCTAGCCTAGCATGTTAAACAAAAGACAAGAACAAGATAGAATCAAACAACACATAGACATATTGAATGATTAATTGATAACTTATCTTCAATGTAACATAGAAGATCTCAAGGCAAAAAGCCTTGAAAAAGCTGCTAAAATCGTCTTAGGGTTTTCACACACAAAGTTCCCCAATAAGTTCCACCCCAATGACAAAAAATTGCAAAACTATATATAGACTTTCAGATCTGACGGCGTCACGTTATGGAGTGTGACGCCGTCACCTCGCCGCTTTTAGGGTTCCCGGATGGCCTTCTTGACGCCGTCCCTCTTTAGCTCTCCAAAATCCGTTCTGGCTTATCAAGGCTTGACGCCGTCAGAATTAGGGGTGACGCCGTCCCTCTTTAAATTAAGCCGTGACGACCTTGATCAGATTAAAGTGTGACGACGTCAGAATTCCCATGCAAATTTCTCTGGCTTATCATGAGTAATTTTCACATCCACCACTTTTTCCAAGCCATGACGCCGTCCAGAACAAATCCTGACGCCGTCAAAGGTAATTTCCAGCACAATTTTGAGACTTTGTCGTTTTCTTCACTTTTATGCTCCAAAAACGTCCAAAATGCCTCCTTTTCCAGATTTCTCCTCAAAAGTACCTAAAATGACAAAAGGAACGATTTAGGGCAATATTTGATCAAATAAATACGATTTAGGGCTTAAATGACCCCTTAAAAGCGGTACACTTTTCGCTTCATCAATACCATAGACACAACCTCCTTTTCTTCATTTGATTTTTCAATCTCAGTATCAGTAGTCTTGTCAGTAATGAACTGATCACCAAAATTGAGGTCATGTTCAAGATTTTTGAGGGATGAGAGAGTGCCTGTTGAGCTAGCGGGTTCCTCCAAGTGTGTCTGATCATCAATTTTCATTTTCAGATTTTCTTGAACCTCTGGGTATGCCGCAGATACAAATTCATCATGCAGGGATTCAAGTGGAGGATCAGATGTATCTTCCTTCTCATGAGGTAGAATCTCTTTATCACCTTTGTCATGTTCGGGACCAACTTCATCTTTAGCATGTGTAACATCCATCTCAGCAATTTTCTCCCCCGTGACCAGCTCATCAGATTCAGTATCACTGGAGTCTACTTTGAGTTCTAAGCTCGGAGATTTTTCAATTTCAACTTCAGATGATTCAACGATTTGAGAGGGTTCAGATTCGCGTCTCTTAAGAATGAACTTTGTAGTAGTTGACTTGGATGCAGGAGAGGAGATTCCAAAAAGTGTTTAAGCAACCTGTTCTTCTGTATCAATCCCTTTTCCTTTTCCTTTCACTTCAGCCATCGGTTGACGTCTTCCTGTATCCAGTTCACTAATGGTCACACCTTTAGTAGTGTGTCCTACCGTCTCTGCATGTTCACTTGTACTGAGTTCCAGAGCCTTTCGGAGATCATCATCCTCCTCATCAACCAACCTTCTCTGTATCTTGGCTCCCATTTTCATACTTACATCCTCGCTCTTGGGTTTCTTAGTGTGACCTGGAGCATCGTCTGTAGTTGACGCCTCCTTGCGCTTCTTGGGTTTGGGTTCTCCTTTTAGTTGTTTTGAAGACTTGGATGGTTTTGGAGGAGGGGTTTCAGCATCACAAATTTATTCACCAGCCATGAATCTCTGATGCTTGTCAACTTTCATCAAGTACTCTTGATAGTATGGAGCATTGAGTATCTCATCAGTGATAATGTCTTCAGGAACAGCTTTTCCAAATACTTCATATTTAGATCCCTTTGCAGTGAACTTAAGATTGCCAAGAAGATATTCGTCATCTGGCAAGTGAAGTGGAGATTCCAATCTTGGGTGAAATTTGTGCACACTTTGAAGATGGAAGATTATCAACTTGGTAAACCTGATGTTTGGAATCATGAGAAGGTTGACATTCTTCTTTCCTGTTTTCTGTTGTGCAAGATTGTTCTTGTCTCCAATGAATGAGTGAATGGAATGTGTGAATTCTTCCCAAATCCTCTCAGCATAATCTAGGTTGGTCTCTCAAACCCTGACGTCTTGCCCGTGAGACATAAGTTGATGATAGTTAAGATGGCCCTCCAGGGTTGGTACATGTCATATGTAACGACTGTAGAGAGAGTGTTGATGGTTTTGGGGTAACCCAGATCGTTGACAAAGTTGATGAGTTCCTCAGGTGCCGGTGGGGAAGTGAACGGTTGGTTCTCAATGACAGGTGTGATTTGAAGTGCGTTTCTGATGGTTTCTTTGGTGAGTGTGAACCATTGTTCATCAAGTTGACAGCTGTAGTTTGCAGTATCCTTGTCATATCTCACAGTGTCCCAAAACTGTTGGTTGTAAATGGATGGAATAGAGGAGCAGGCTACAAATGCTCGGAAGAAATTTGTCTTCTTCAAAATATCTACAACAAGCTTGTAGATAGGGTTGTGTTGAGATTTGTCCATATCAAGATAACAGTTGCTTCTTTCTATGGCAACCCAGCGGTCATGAGGCAATATCTGTTCATATGTTCGAACCGGTGGAGGAAGAGCAGGAGCTTGAACAGCAGATGCGTTAGCGTCAGACATATTTGCTGCACAATCACCACCACAAGAAATATCCATGTAGAAAATGTGGTATTAGGTGTGAGACACAAACTAAGATTATGACATATGCACCCAATGACCAAAACAGAGAAGCATAAGAAACATAAGTGTGTGATGATCACATGCTAGAGTCAACTAAGAGATTAACAAATGTTAATATATCTTATGTCAGGACATAACTATGTGACCACGACACTTTGATCATACAAATAAGTCAGACAAGGCACATAGAACCAAAGCTAAGCATAGTGTATTCGACTTAATGAACATAGCATAGTCAATGTAAGACATGACTCATCAAATAGCACACACAACTCTCACACTACAAGAGGCAGTCAGTTAATGAAAGATTGTCAAATCGCAATTGGCCAACCGCAGCTATCAAACCGCAATAGACTTATATTCAGAAATGATCAAACCGCAGTAACAGACAAACCGCAAGAATATTATATTCTGAATTAATCAAACCGCAGTAACAGACAAACCGGAATAATATTAAATTCTGATATAGTCAAACCGCAGAAAGAGGTGAACCGCAATATTATTATATTCAGAAATAATCAAACTGCAGTAACAGGCAAACCGCAAGAATAATAAATTCTGAAATAATCAAGCCGCAGTAACAGGCAAGCCGCAAGAATATAATATTCTAAAATAATCAAACCGCAGCAAGAGGTAAACCGCAATATTATTATATTCAGAAATAATCAAACCGCAGTAACATGTAATCCGCAAGAATATAATATTCTAACATACACAAACCACAACCAAGCACATGAACCGTCCAACCGCAATCAAGAACTTCTGTGCAAAAATGCAGCCAAGAGTATTTTGAGCAAACCGCAACCAAGAACAACAGCTACAAACCACAACGAAGAAATAGTACGGACAACAACGCATTCAATAGCTCTAGGTCCAAGCTTAGTCCCGAAAGGCAACAAACCGCAACCAAGACTATCACGAACCTTTATCTAAAACACACTCTAGAATGGTTTTCCTGATTGCATCCAAGACTACATATAAACCATAACTAAGAAAACTAAATCAAGGCACAAAAAGAAACACAATCGAGAATCCAACTATACGCCTTAAACTTCACTACCCACGCAGCCAAAACCCACGGCATAACAAATAAACTTATTAACACCCATATCTAGCAACAACATTAGCGATTACAATTTTCTTTGACTTTTACAAGTCAACAACATTTCAAAAAATCAAAATACTACACGTATGAGAAGGGGAAACTAATTAACCATTCAGCGAAGCAATTAAAACATATTTTAGGCAAATCCCAACAATTTAAACACAAGATTAATCATAAACCTAGGAGAAGAAGACAAATCGAGTTGCAACCCTAGACAAAACACGATTTAAATGAGATCCGAGCCAAGATGATACAGATAATGATACATAACATAGATTAGAGTGTGGGATAAACATTACCTAGGAAAGAAATCACTTAAGGCTCAAAATCAGACAAATCGAGGGTTTTACGGTTGGGTGAGAGAAAAGTTTCATGAAAAGTTTGACCGGAATTTTTTGAGTTTTGACCAGGTCAAAACCGCAAAGGTGTTAAATACCAGAACTAAAGTTTCATGAATTGGCAATATTGATCCCTGTCTTTCCTACTTTGGATTTTTATCTTACAATAAGGGCAAAAATGGTCCTTAAATTTATATAAGTCTAGGAACACAACTTAGTGATTTACGTATAAATCCCTATACTTGCAAATAAACCTAGGAAACATATTGAGAACCCTAATCTGACAGTCGTACGTCATTTCTCAATTAATTAACCTAATAAATTGAGGATGCCTGATGATTGACATAAATTACTCTCCCCGTCAATCAACGACCTGATTTCTACTGAAAGAACTGGAGTCGTTGATTGAGTAACAATTTATGTAATCATAATTCCAATTGATTTTTCAAACGCATGTAACCACTATGTGAAACCCAAATTCTTTCCTGAAGAATCATAGACTAGAAAGAATTTTGAGATCTGTCAAAGATTTCTCCTCAGATGCAAGAAATAATGTACTGACACGTACATTAAATCAGAGAAACATGGATATAAAGTAATCCATGCCCAGGTGAACTTCACCCAGTTGGAGGAACAGCCATCTTTTAGGCGACGAGCTTTCCCCATTTTGAAACGCGGGTTGCTATCTAAAGTAATAGCACGCCATTCAGACATGTTTTAACCATTTAGTATAACTTCTGCTCGAGCTTTATTTAAAGACCCGTGTCATTATTGAATGACGTTTCTAGGACCATAAATGTTATCGATAAACAGAAGACATGCCTAGAGAAACTATTTTTGGTATTTTTGAGTTTTTTAGATTTTTATGGATTTTGATTGTTTTATATCTATCTATATACACTTTAGATATATATTTCTATTCTATACATATATTGATTAAAGATATATACAAAGGATACATGAAGAAGAACCACCGATATTCTTCTCACGATAGACTGTTGCAACACGAGTCCTGAACTGATTTGTTCAGAAATCATTATGCACGTACATCACTGTTGATTTTTCTGTTCTCCCAAATCAGGAGATTTCAGTCCTTATGGCCTCCACACCATGAGTTTTTCTTTGACGAAAATGGTAGATGTACCTGCACTTAAGTAAGGATTCCCTGCACTAACACGATGATTTTGCTCACATTTATGTGGGTTAGTGACATTGAAATCCCGATCTTTTGGATTTTCACAATTATTCTTGGAAGTGCTATCTATATCAATAGGTATCCATCTAAGACCAACCATTCTAAAAATCCTACCCGTTGGTAACCACCTAAGGCAAGATCTCAGAGTGTTAGATTTCTTATACCCCTTTGAATGCTTGTTGGGAGAATCTCTTAGTCCTACAGAAATCTGTCCACTAGGTTTCTGAGCATGACTCTTTGGTCCTATGGGCCTGTTATGGCTTCTAGTCTTAGGAGATTGAACCTTAGAGTGAGCATTTACTTCCATTGTCTTAGACATATGAGATTCAGCCTTCGAACGACCACTAACTGTCTGAACATTTGGTCCAGATTGTGAAGTGACTGGTTTTGACAAAACTTGTTTCACATCAACTTGGGTTACACACCTCAGGTTAGAAGATTTTGGTCGTTCAGATCTAAACGCATTTGATTGTCTAACCACCGTTCGGTTTCTAAGAAGTTGTGAAACTGGCGTTCCCAAGATTGATGGTTTTGCAAACTTAGTATTCACACTATTTCCAGTTAATTTCCTCAATTCGTTCTTAAGGGCAGGGATCGTGAAACCTTTCTCTTGAATTTGAGCTTTGAATTCATCCATTTTGGCAATCAAAGAGGTCGTCTGTTCGATAAAATTTGATTTCGTTTCTTTGATTGAATCACACAGATTTTTACATTGCATTTTCAAAGTCTCATTTTTAGTACTTAATTTAGCCACTTTATTATCATGTTTAGCCTTAACTTCATTGCACATTTCACACATCTCAGCCAAACTGTTTTTCAGGTTTTTGATGGTCAAGTTTTTGGCTTCTAGCTGAGCTTTCAAATCATTTATTATGAAGAATTCACGGAATTTAGGGAGTTCCGGATTTTTACATGGTAGGTTAGTTTGAAATCTTTCTTCCTTTTGTTGCATTGCGATTTCAAGAGAAATGCAATGTTTTTCTAGCTGTAAAAATCTGTTTGAAAGCTCATTATAAACTTCCTTTTCAACCATATCATTTGATTTAGAAGGCTAAGCCGTAAGCAAAAATCATGACGCATCATCATGTTCAGCATCCTGATCAATTTCTCCCCCCTTATGACTCATATTTGTTGAATCATAGGTGATATTGCTATCAGTCTTTTCCATCAGATATGTGTCATAAGTAGGTTTAATTTGATCAGTATGTTGTTGTTCATTAAAAGGAACATTATATTGATCAGACAGATGTACCTCAGCAGATAGTACTTGGGGATTTTCTGGTTTGAGAACTGCATCCACACATAGTGTGATATCAGCTCCTGAGCTGTTACTATCATCATGCTTGTCTGATTCCGTCCCATTTCTCATATGTTGAGCCCTTTCATTAATAAACCCCTTAACATTACTAATAAGTTGGAGTAATGTCCTTCAAAACATGTCAACCTCAGTTCCAGTGTAATTAGCAAAACACTTTTTCGTCATTTGACTGTCAAAATCATAATCCTCAGTGTATTGCGAATCAATGAACACCTGGAGTTGGTTTTTGATCACACAAAGAGCAGCCATGGATCTACCTTCAGAAAATTCTTCTTTGTCAAGTTGTCGTTCAAGTTGATATAGGTATAGAATCATTTTGACTGTGAAGTCCTGAACATCTTGACCAAAGAGTGTTGCGAAAGCTCGTTTGTAACCTCCCAAGTACCCAGGTTGTTCAAACAAAACCTTAAGATGTGAATGAAGCAGTTGAAAGCATTCAATGCGACTTTCCTTTTCATTAGTCAACGTTAGTGGCTGAGGATATTCTTTCTCGTGAGAATTCGAGCATGACAATTCCATATTAGCATTATCAGAATCACACACATTTTTTTGATATGCAGGATTGGAAGTCACATGCTTATCATTCATGTCGTACAATTTGAGTACCTCAGATATGAAGGAATCTGAATTGGTAGGCATTGTGGAAACGTACACGGGATTTTACAAGTCTATGATTTAAACCGAGAAATCGTTTCTTTCGCGGAGTTTTACAAAATCAAGAAGAAACCGTGAGATAATGATAAGTTGGATGTGTTATGATAATAGTTAGATCATTACAATGATTAGTGATTGTATGCAAAAAGTGATGATTGTTTGTAGGATTAGATGAATTGTAGTGTCGTTGTGAAATGAGTAGGTTATGCTAGGTTTACGTGGTGGATTGGACCAGTCGCAGTCTATACTCTAAGATCAAACCTCAATGAAGAAGGTTGAGCAAATCTCAGTCAATGTTTGGGTCAAACCTCAACCAGGATCTGACAAACCACGATGTAGAATATCAAACCACAAGGGTCAAACCGCAGTCCCTAAACCACAATGGTCAAACCGCAGAATGTTTTGGTCAAACCGCAGGATATTTTGGTCAAACTACAAATGGTACCCGACAAATCAGTCACAATCAAACCGCAATACCTTTTTGGTCAAACCACAACCGCTACCAGACAAAACAGTCACTATCAAACCGCAGACGAAGTCAAACCGCAATACCTATTTGGTCAAACCGTAACCGCTACCAGACAGAACAGTCACTATCAAACCGCAGACGAAAAACCGTAAGTCACTGTCACCTCAGTGTCAAACCGCAGTGAAGAAACTAATACCGAGAGTTAAACCGCAGCGTCAATATTTCACCTAAAATCACCCAAAAGTTACCCTTTTGAACGTTTTTGCTTGGATTCCTTTTAACTACTTGATCTAGGAGGGTTATAACACTAATAGAACACTAACTTTAACATCAACACGTGAGAATTAAAGAAGAACCAAGAATAGGACCATAAAGCTTCCAACAACAAACTTTTGATCTAGATTTCCCAAGAAAAACGCACATACAATCGGACTAATCAAACCATGTGCTCTGATACCAATTGTAGTATATTGGATATCATAACACCACGTTGGAATGAGATCAAGATCGAATTCAAGAAGAGGTAGAGAGAGAAAGTGGGATATTCTTTAAAGAGAGAAATAAACTAGTTGTATGATTAACTTGTGAAGAACATCCAACCCTTCCCAAGAGTGGGAAGGGGTATATATACTTTCTATCTAGTGTGCCCCTAGTGGGCTGTGGAGTGAGCTGACAGTGGGTAAAGACCCGACCCACTCCACAAATATTACTGCTACTAAACTAATATAACTATAACTAAACTTGTATTAATTAGCCTACGAGCTAACTTAATGCTAATGATTACTCGGGGTGACCGAGTCTTCACATGAATATTTATATTCCTAACAGCCTGAGAGATTGGCACGATGAGTAGATTAAGTAAAACTGTAAATAAAACTAATAAGGCGATAGACACACACGTACACATATAGAAAATAGATACAAATAAGAGGCCTAGCCGATAGTTAGGAAGATTTGTCACCCGTTTAATTGCTTAGCTGTATATGATGAATACTAAAATCTATTCTCTCAGTGTGGATTCTTACGTGTATGCGTATATCATTCCAATGTGTCTAAACGTCTAGATTTCGGGTATTAAGTATTCTTGACGGATTAATCCTGTCACGATTAATCAGATCTCCGCATAAAGTCCACCTTAATGATTACTACGTTTATATATTATTTATCCCTTTTACAGGCTTACATTAACTATGCAAACGATGTTAATGAAGTAATTGTGCGAGCCTAAGGTCGACAAGGCACGATAAACTTGTATATGTAATCAAAACATATGCATAATGATCCAATAAAACATCAAATACTCTTTATAAAAGCTGGAAACAATTAAGTCTGATCAAATAGTGAAAAAGACTCTAACTCAACAATTAAAAGATTGCTATTACAAATTAAAAAAATCTTCCTATGAATTAAAGTACTAGCAGGACCTTCTTATAGCTCTGAATTCTTCCTTCTGGTCGTGTCTTGTGTAGTCTGGTCGTCGGGTATGCGTGGTAAAATTTTGTGGTCCAAGGGTCTCTCTCAAATGGCAGACGAATTGCGTATTTAGACATTCTGATAACAGGATTGATACGGCATATCTATTAAGTTGATACGTCGTATCTAGGTAGCTTCGTGTGGGGTCCAAGATTATTATATTTTGAAATATTCGTACACCGCCATAGGATACGGCGCACCTTCATTCTTCATGCGGCGCATGTTTCTTTAGTAACTTGGATTCTCTAGTGAAGTCTTGAGATTGATACGCCACATCTATGAAATGTCAAGCGGCGTATCTAGAGTAGGATAAGTCAGATCTTCTTACGTTGACCATGGTTTCATATACGGCGTATTGGAAATCCATGCGGCTTATGCTTCAAAGTCAGACAATGTTCTTCATAATCATCTAAGTCTTTATGTACGACGTATCTGTCTAGAATGATACATCGTATCTTCCTTCAGTTCAATAGACTTTTCCATCTTGATCCATTTTGTTCCAATTTGCATCCAAAATAGCTAAGTTTCACCAAATGCTTGTTTATAACTGAGATTTACAGAAGTAAGCGATTAACTATCAATTCTCATATAAAATAATATAAAACATGCGAATAACATAGGATAAATGATGCCAATAAAATGTAGTTATTTGATATCATCAAATATCCCCCCACTTGAACTTTGCTTGTCCTCAAGTAAACCTTAGATTAAACTTATGAAAATGTATCCTAAACATAGTCTAGGATTTTTTTTTTTTTAGTTTAAGCATTTTATTCGTTTGATCATAATTGCACAACCAAACACCTCATGAAGTAGAAAAATGAAATCACTCAAATCACTCAACTAATCTATGTGGTAACATTTAAGTAATTTGCTCAATTGCTCAGTCGTGACGAATATTCTATCATAAGCTTGGCAAGGATGCACTTCTCCACCACTAAAGCTAAGTAGTGACAAGTCTAAAGCGGTAAATTGGGTTAAACATGATAAGGCTTAAGGGTTAAACCTAGCTTCGTTCAAATATCTCCTACACAAACTCGGTAGATCGTTGGCGCGAGTCCTCGATTCCTCAAACAACAGATGGTAACTAAGGTGGAACCTTAGATCGCTGGCGCATCATTTGATTAGTCTAAAACTTAGATGGTCACTACCTTGTTCATGCATTTGACATCTTCACTAGGCCATTACTATATCCGGATGCTTGAAAGCTAACAACGAATACAGTAACTTGGTAAACGGTAGAGATAAAACATTGGGAAATACATTTTGGTGTAAAACAAAATCAACAAACAGGTAGATTAAGTCCTAACAGGTGTGGTTAATTACTCCCAACCATCCTATAAAGAAGACACAAATCATAGACTAACTCACGCTTTAACACAGAAACTCACGCTTTAAGTAGGTAGACACGAATTAGACTCAATAATGTCTCAATCAAAGAATAAACCTTAGTTGGTGTTCCCATAGCAGCCAACTCCCTTGCAATCCATAAATATAGTACAACAAGTAGTAGCGATATCTCTACTAGTACATAACTTTACATTGTTGGTTTATAACACTTACCAACATACTTCTTTCTTTTTCTTTTCATTTTTTTTTTATTTTTTCTAAACATCAAATAAAACATACTAGTGGTGTAAAATTTCACCACATCACCATCATATCAAATCTGGATAATTTTTTCATACTTTTCTATTCTTCAGATTATAAAAATAATAGTGATAATAGCAAACACATGAAAAATAAAAATAAAAATAACTACTATCACATTCTCATTGCATTGTGCAATTCCTGACCTAACCAAATATAAGAAACACGCACACGAACACAGAAAATACACACTTTATACAAGTAATTAACCACAGACTTAAATCTATAGGGTAGGCTAGGGTGTCAGGGTGTAACGAAACATTTAGTATTGGTGTAAGAAACGAAAGGAATGGCTCTAAGGGTTTTTCTAGGGGTATCTTACTCTAATGATAAGAGTAACAAAAGGGTTTAACATGAGTATTAACTAACCAGTGTAGTTAGTTAATATTACACAACATAAGTAGCTATTTGGGTGTAATCCTAGAAATTTACCAAGATAGACAAGTCACTCCAATTATATCTATAATACTCATTATGATGGTCTCGAATTGTATACAAGCCAAATTCTAAAGTTTACTACAAGTCACTGGCACACTCATATTTTTGTGGAATTTGGGTAAGATATTGGGAAACGGATAAGGCTAAATTCTCACAATACGGAAATAAGGGTTATGTGTACAGTTATGCAACTAAGATTTCACAAAAACATGCTAGAAAATTTTAAATTTAAGCATATTGTGCATATACTAAGCAAATTTTTGAAAAATAATGACAAGTGACGTTCTAATTCTCCATCTCCCCACTTAAGATAAACAATGTCCACGTTGTTTAAAATGAAATTAAAAAAAGGAAATAAAAAGAATTAGAACAGAAAACACCTCTGAGATTATTATATTCTAGAATATTCGTACACCGCCATAGGATACGGCACACCTTCAATCTTCATGCGGCGCATGTTTCTTTATTAACTTGGATTCTCTAGTGAAGTCTTGAGATTGACACGCCGCATCTATGAAATGTCATGCGGCGTATCTGGAGTAGGATAAATCAGATCTTCTTACGTTGACAAAGGTTTCATATACGGCGTATGGGAAATCCATGCAGCGTATGCTTCAAAGTCAGGCAATGGTCTTCATAATCGTCTAAGTCTTGATGTACAGCGTATCTGTCTAGAATGATACGGCGTATCTTCCTTCAGTTCAGTAGACTTTTCGATCTTGATCCATTTTGCTCTAATTGTCCGAAATAGCTAACTTTCACCAAATGCTTGTTTATAAATGAGATTTACAAAAGTAAACGATTAAGTATCAATTCTCATATAAAATAATATAAAACAAGCGAATAACATAGGATAAATGATGCCAATAAAATGTTGTTATTTGATATCATCACACCTTTACTACACTATTTGCATATCATGAATTTTTATCCATTTCACTCCTATAAAACCACTTAATTTCATTTAACTCAGAATCATCCATAACTTCTATCACTTTTACCAAACTATAACCAACATATACATACATAAATCCATCGTCTAACCAACATGAATCATTATGATAATGAGTTTAACATAAAAGACCCAATTAATCTGTATAACTTATCATATAATCAAACAACAAGTAAACCTTACCTTGAATTGAGCTGAATAGAGGTTTGTCACTTGCCTAGAATTACCAAATATTCACTTGATTACCAACAATATAAACACACACTAACACATCATAGGAAACGTGTTTTATGAGAGGTTAATCTCATGATGACTAGTTAATACTCCCTTTTATATTTCTATATTGTCCACAACTTTCAAGTATTGGCCATATTTTGTCCTAACTACTAACACAATTAATTTACATGTTTATGGTGCTACCATTTATCCCGATTAACAAATAAAAGTATCCTTATATAATTTTATGTAAATTTTGAGGTGTTACATAGAAGCACCTAATGTGACTTGAAATAAACAAGAGATAACCAAAACTCGGCAATATAGTTCATAATATTTGGATTGGACTATTGTTGTTTTAAACCAAAAATAGCACATGTATGGAAGGTTGCTAATCATAACAACTAAATTGCACAAGAACCCAATGTAATACAACTTAAAAAATATCTCCAGTATTTCATAATGCTTGGACAATTAATTGTTCAAAAGCAAGCAAATTCAAGTTTAATCAATAAAACATATTCAAACTACATTAATCCACACCAAATAGGTACCAGTAACACTTTGAAGTTTGTTACACAGAACATTTGAATTATATAAACTACTAAAAATGAAAAGAAATTGAACATAAATTCTCTGTGAAAGATCGTTGGACGTCGAGATGCCTCATGATGTGCAATCCATGGAACCTTCGCTAGATGTGAAAAAGAATAGATTAGGAAAAACCTAGAAAACGTACCAAGAAAAATAATACGTCTGTTATATAATGTAGAAATATACGCAATGTGTACTCACAGAAACCACAAGTTACGCCTATACTAACATGATATTTAATTATTATTACAATATAATGAAGCTGGAGAGAGTACCTTAAGGAATTGATCGGTTGAAGTGAAGACGCCACTCATCAATATATGCCATCTTATTATCATCCATGCTTGGTAGTTCAAATGTCTCTATCTGATCTATTATCTTTGTAGTCTTACCAAGAAGCTTGGTTGCAACCCTGACACTTGCTTCACGTTTCTCAATCACACTTTCATGGCATTTCATTGTTATGACTTGTTGTATGTTGATTAAGCAAGCAGAAAGTATATCGGCAATCATGGCATTAAAAGCGCAAACAACTGTTCTATGCTAAGCAGTTCTGTGTTGCTTTTGTATCTGAGCAAGATTGTTTGTGCAATTCGGTAAATTGAATTAGAAGCGATCAACTCTTTAGGAATTCTGTTCTCCGCTATTATTCCACGGGAACTTTTGTTGATCTCTATAACAATTTCTTCAGCTTTATCAGCAAACCACTTCAGAATCACACTTGTCGTCTTCCCTTTGAAAGCATTTTTTGATAGACTATTTTGTAATGACTTGCAGTTGTTTTTAACCTCATCCCATAAGGTCATAGTAGCCTTTCGTATATGCACATATTCACCTGATGTATTGAAGCTTTCCTACACAAGATGGGTGTATGATAGGCCTTCACCAACACTTTTCACCAAGCTCTCAACTCTGTCCTTGGGAATACGCGAGAATGAAACAACGATACATGTTAAAGTCACTATTGGTAAGCTTCAACTGTTCACTAGCTCAATGGAATGTAGAGGTTGAATTTGATCCATGTCAAATTGCTTTACTCCATAGAATCTAGTAGATTTCTTAAGAAGCTCTAAAAGACTGCTGTCTTGTTTCTGTTCAGCCTTTAAGATGAAGGAATTCATGGAATTTGAAATGCCCTTAAGTTTTCTCTTAGAAAACTCCATCCCATCTTGAATTTGTAAGACATACCTGCTAAGGTTTTCGTTTATTTAGTCGATGGGTGGAGTAAATAATTTTGCCTCTAGTGACTTGAAACAATATAAGCAATATGCAACAAGTTTTAGAACGACTATTGAAAAGAGCCATATCACTTTGCACAATACGACTAATACCTTTTGAAATCCAATGCAAAGGATCAAAAAGATATTTTTCAAATTGTACGGACAACTGTTGTTGATAGAAAAGGTATATGATTTTGTTTCCAACCATCCAACTTTTAGGTCCAGTACTTCTCTACTTTAAAAACCATCAAATTATTCCTATCCCTTTTAGTGACAAATTTGAAGCTCAAAACTGAAAATCATATAAACCTCTTGTACACTGACCCATATTCATATGTAAGATTATGAACTACAGATTCAAGCATGAGAAGTGATTGCATGAATGAAACAACTACACAAATTACTCCAGAAGAAGTCGATAATGGACTACCAGCCATCACAAATTGAGGGCTACCCGTTTCTGCTATCCCCCAAAACCTTCTAACTTGTTGTTTGAGTTTCTCAACATAAGACATTTGGGTTGGTTGTTGATCAGTTGAAGATGTTTTTTTTCTGGCTTGATACTTTAATTCTAAAATTTCCTTTGAGATTGGAATTCTTAGAGATGAATAAATTGTTATTATAGTAACATGATGATCATAGCCACATAGATGTAAGCGCAATCAAGAATGCAAATGTATCGACTTAAACCATCAGAATAAATATTATTAATAATACCAGTTCTTATCTAAATGATAGTATTCACGATCACGGTAATAACAAATATGGACAAACCTATGATATTTGCAAGAAGAGTCTTGCTGTCCATTGATGCCAGAGAAGGCATTAAGTTAACCATAATCGTGCACATGAAAGCCAGACTCCCGAGCTTGGTTACTTGTTCCATCTCACCTAGCATCTCACTAATGAGATCCATATGCAATTTCATGGCAACAATTTTCCCTATAATGGATGCAACATTTAGAGTGAAAATTTTATAGGGAAACCATAATTTTTTATTTCGAAAACCATGACAGAAATCCACAAACATAGCAACGGTGCAAACTAATGATGTTATTGCAATATAGATCCTAATCAACACCATAGGCTGACTTTTGAAATCTACATTAGATGCATCTTTACAATATTGCAATAACTCTAACACATCGTCTACATATAGAGTGTTGTTTGGAGTGAAAGAGCATTCGGGATCAGGGCCTCTTAAGTAATTCGTCCACCATCTTATAACATATATTTTGTATCCAGCCATTTGGTTTATATTAGAAAGTGGTGTCATAAATTTGTACGATCCATATATTCAATGAGTATGTAATGAAATCTTGTTTCACTAGTTATACTTGAATTCAACTTGAGAAATTAATGTAAGTAAATAGCATTGGATGCGAAATGGGGAGTGATGAGTGGTGAATATGCAAAAGTTGGAGTTGATTTAATGGATGGAGTGGTCAATAATGGGTCACATATTTATCCTTAAATAAAGAATATGAGTGGGCCACCTTTCTATCTGTCACACCTCGCCAATGGCGGAAACGCGAGTGCAACATCATGGATATCATCACAACACTTGGCGTCTAAACAGATAAAATACTACATGCAAATAAATAGAGCAAAGTACAAACACAAAGTGTCGTAACGATACCCCAAACAAATAACCAAAACAATCTCCAAAGTATCTCCATTAAAACATAAAGTTAAAATGAAAGACAATCAAGTATCTCAAATAAAATCCAACATTTCAAACTAAACGCAAGGTAAGTCATCCTCAAATGCAAACTAGTCTCTTCTAATCACGCCCTTCTATCTTAGCCTTAGAATGCTCACCTGAAAATGATGCTTAAAAACGTCAACATATTGTTGGTGAGATTCATAGGTTTAAGACACACAAAACACCTCGATTATCAGTTTACTGTGATTATAAAACATAGTATAGCATTGCAGGACATTAAAAGTAAAGTTATCATACAACTAACATGCAATCACAGCTTACGGGACGAAACGTGCCCACCGATCCAAGTATAAATTGGGACGGAACGTGCCCACCAATCCAAACACCACATCAATTGGGACGGAACGTGCCCACCGATCCAAATACCACCACAATTGGGACGAAACGCGCTCACCGATCCAAGATAATTATAATGAGTAGAGCCACTAGGACTTTCCCACTCAAATAATCACCACAGTTAAACACCACAATAACATGCAGTATACATATAATAACCATTACAAGTCCATGCATTTTAACAACACATAATCACAATAACTCAAAAACAATTTTAACAAGCATCATCTCCATCCCAATTTTACAACAAAGTAAAAAATATGGGACTATGAACTCACCTCAACCTTGCAGCTTCCAAATTATCAACACACAAATCTATACAAACAAAACAATACCACATTACACGCGACCAAGCTAAAAGCTATATTCCATGTAACACATATATATGATGGATGTCTAAGGTTCATATAACCCACTACGGATCACCTAGACTCCATACTAATCATCACCCAATACTTAACCCTCACTAAATCCCTTAATTAAAGCTTCTCAGAAAACGCAGATTTTTAGGGTACTTTCACCCACATAAAATCACGACCAAAAATTATCCAAAACTCACACCAAAAATTCACCATGATCCTTCTTAAGCATACAAGCTTTTCCCAGAAGGCCATGCACTAAAAACACACACAAGTACTCAATGAAAAATCAAATATGAGAACTACTCAGATTCGGATCTGATCAGACATCAAAAAGTATTGACCTCGTAGACCCACTCACACAACTTATTATCGCCTAATTTTCACGTGGAAGTCAAATATAATGTAGAAATTAATTCCCACAGAAGGTCTAACCCAAATTCCACTTTTTAACCCACCTTTGACCTCTATACTTTTACCCTAATTCTATCCCGGTTTAACAGCTTTGACACCTTAACTCAAAAAATTCGTTTGATTGACTTCCCGACCTTGAAAACACTTGTGGTTGGACTTTTTGAAAATCTCTTTCACTGAACTACAATTTAGACATAAAATTCGTGATCTAACTCATCTTCATATATTAGATCTCATCGGATCTTTACAGCCTTACAAATCTGTCAAAACCCTAACTCATTAATTAACATGTTTTAAACCCTAATTACTTCACCAATCATCATATTATTATTAATTAATGATCCCAACATGTTTAATATCTTTAATTTACAGAAACCCATAAACCCTAGTTCCATCATAACTTGTATTACATGAATCAAAACAATATTTAAACAATTAATTGAATACAATATAATCTCAACATTTTAACAACATATGTTAAAATGCAATCTCAAAGCCAATCTCATGCACCTCGAGTGACAATGACTCTTGAGGAGTATACATAAGAAACTCGAGTAAATTCCTCTTGTCATCATCTAGTGAATATAATCTTGAGACCAAGTATATTTAGGATAGGACTATCCGATTCAAACACTTTAGGTTCATATCTTCATTTAGTAAAACATGATGTTTCGGAAAACATTATGCCTAAGAAATCATGCGTTTAGTTTTCATCTTGTGAAAAGGATAATGTATATCCTATGCATCATTCTCTCCTTGCAACACGAACGTTTGTGTTACAAGAGATTTCATTACACCTCATTTGCTAAATGATCTTGAACAAACATCTACAAGTTCTATGAACTAACGTATCTCCAAACTTGTTCTCCATACTTGTTCACCATATTTATTCTCCATATTTGTTCTCCATACTTGTTCTCCATTTTAGTTTTCCATATATGTTCTCCATACTTGTTCTCCATACTTTTTCTACATAATTGTTCTCCATACTTGTTCTCCATATTTGTTCTACATACTTGTTCTCCATTTTTGTTCTCTCCATATTTGTTCTCCATGCATGTTCTCCATACTTTTTCTCCATATTTTTTCTCCATATTGTTCTCCATATGGACTCCTTTAATTTTTTGTAACATCTTCGTCACCTTAGTCATTATACATAAAGTTGATAAAACGAAGCCAAGTATCATTATTGTTACTCTTCGATAGGCCATTGTAGGAATACAAATTTTTCTAACATGAGAATGACTACTGTAGAACCTATTGCACTCGAAACTCAATTTAACCTAATGGTTAAATTGTTTCCAGGAGAGAAGTTGGGTATGGGGAATCACTCGTAAAAATGGTCGTGTTTAGCCTGAATTGAGCACCGCTAGTAATAGTCTCATATTCATTCTCCAACTTGAAAAATCTTTATTCCAATACTTGCCTAAAAGTAAGTATTAAAATAAGATATTTTATCTTGTCTTAGGAATATTAATCAAACAAGTAGTGGATGTGACTTTTCTTTCTTTAGTTTATTAAAATCATTTATATTACACATACATGTGTTGATTACATGTTTTTGTTTGATATGATTAAGTATCTTGACGTTATCATGGTAACTATTTAAATAATAGTCAAATATGTAAACCTTGGAAAGGTTTTGTCTGCATAGTTGTACGTTTCGTGCTACTAAATGTTAACATGATTTGTATGATTTTTTTTTTTCATTTTTTGGTTATATGATATTTCACAAGATTAACCTGTTACTTCTTAACTCATGATATGTCATTTTGATACATGATGTTTTTATACGATGTTTCTAATTTTTGACATTCATTGAGTCTCTTCTTAGGATAGCCTAAATGATACATGCTCCAAAATGTTATAATGGTTTGCATGAAACATTTGTCTTGTTTCTTTTGTGACTTTGTCACACTATTTGTTTGCCACGTGTGCACTTATAATTTGTCAAAGTGCTTTTTGTATGATAAACTTTCAAAAGTCTTTTTATGCTACATATTAATCACATAGACTGTCGTATTTACTTATAGATAAGTATGCTTAAGTGTCTAAGCCTAACGACAAAACAATTTCACAGTGAAGTATTTCATATAATGTCATGTTCTTGCATAATATGATTATTTGTCTTGATGCTATGTGGTAACTTTTTTTCTAGTAGTTGAATATTTGTTTTTGTTTATATAAAGTGTTATCTTATGATTTCTATCATAATCACATCTTTTGTCATTAACACTTTTGTCTTATAGGTTGATAACAAATTATTTGTTATCTCACTTCGTTATGCCTATTTTGCTTAATTGCAATCCCTTTATTGCTACGTAGATTAGTAAAATATTTATGGGACCCATTCACTTACATGTAGTTTTTAAAGCTAATAGGATTAAGTTTTAGAGGCTTAGAATTTGTGTTTGCGCATCTTTCAATCTGCCTCTTTCTATATCTCATTATTGCTTCCGCTTTCCTAAAAACATTTCCATCAACTTTTAGTTATAACAATCCACCTCCCATGAGGAAACTATATGCCTCGTCATGCGATCATCTCCCATTGATAGAAAAGAGCTACGTGACTTCAAGGATGAAGTTCTTTGTATGCTAAAAAACATCCGCAAAAAAAATACTAAGCTCGCCGCTTTCATTAACCTACAAACTCCTAAACACTTTATCGTCATTCTTCATTCGATGCATTACACATTATGTCGGATGTCCACCGATTAAGGCGGAGAGAAATTCATTCACATAACTGTCTTTTTGTATTAAAGAACACTTACACCCTCAAATACCAACAAATAGGTTCACACCATTCAGTTAAAATCAGTTCACAAAATCACAAGTGTTTCAAACCTTCTTAACCCAACATCACATGTTTGCATTAATTCCTCGTCAAAAGAAAAATACATCACTCGTAATACCTGAAAATCTATAACATGTAAAATGACCAAAATGCCCCTACAACTTTAAATTTTAATTAAAACTCATATAATTACCAAAATAATTGCAAAACCTTTGTAATTAAATTATATATGATACAAAATAAATATGGGACAACATTTAAAATATTTGTACATGACTTAAAAACATTTTGGACCTCCTAAAACCTTACTAGTACCAAAAATAATTATTTATATATATAAGTTTTATTTTAATTAATTTAAATTATATAAGATTAAGGATAAGCATGAATTAAAGAAGGAAATTATGCAATATTAATTTTGATTGAATCAAAACCGGATTTTACTCCCCCCCCCTAATTCTCGGCAACCACTCTCCTCAAATTAAATCATCCCTTTTCTTTTCATCTCCTAAACCGAATAAACCCTAACAATATTTTTCTGGAGGCCAACCAATATTTTTCCCATGTTCTTACATGTCCTAAGAAGCCTAGAAAAATAGCATCACGATTTATAGGGGCCGGATTCAAGGGGTATCGAAAATTCTTGTTCTATTCCACTCGATAGGTAATTATTCCATTTTAATTCATTCGATCTTGGAAAAAATTTCGTTTCTTATTTTTCTTTTGTTCCTCACATCCTATACGACCTGTGAAAATTGGTGTCAAGATTTATAGGTCGCGTTTGAGCCGTGGGAGAATTTTGGTGTCGATTTTCTTCTAGCCGAGAGATCCAAATTTGGTTCGACTTGTTTCCTTCGATCCATAATTGTTCTGGTATTTTTCCCACACTCTCTACATCATATATGTCGAGTATAAAATGGTAGAATCGAACCATGCATGATCTTTAAGCCTTACACGAATTAATGAATTTATAAGCTATATAACACCATAATTCGAAATATATGACATACGATTTTTCCAGGGCATGTTCTTATTTTTCCTAGACCTTATACGACCCTTATGGTCTGGGAAAAATGGTGGAATGATTTATTGAGGCCTAGATGAGTCGTTGTAATTATTGGGTTTTAAAACGTACCTAAAATCAAATATATGCTATGCGATTTTTCTGAGTTGGTTTTATAATTTTTATGAGTTCTCTATACATCTAATAACTTGGGAAAAATGTTGTTTCGAATTTTGGAGGTCGAAGTCATATTTTTTTGGGAATTATTTCAAAACCGGGTTTAATAAATAAAATAAATAAGAAAAATATACTATGAACCTTAAATCGACTTGGGATGGATTTGAGTACTAAGATCTGGTCTTTAAATGATAATTAAGGTTCTTGAATGATGAATCCATGATTGATATAATTTATCTCAAGGTTTATGTATGTTAAAAAGTATTACCGATTTGAATTTAAATATTAAGGGGGTGTTTTGTAATTCTTAAAACTCAAGGGGTAATTTTTATAAGTCAATTAGACCTGGTACAATTCATATAAAATGTTAGATGAGGGGTCCATATGTAAATTTTGTATTTAAAAGGTTAAATGGGTATATATATATAATATTTATTGAATCGATTTGCAATTAATTAAACTTGAGGGACTAAAAATGTAAATACTGGAAACTTGAGGTCATTTTGAGTAAATTATAATGTTAAGATGGTTCGGTGTAAGTTTGGATAATTATGGGGGCTAATATGTAATTATTTGGAATTTATGAATTAATATATATGTTTTATAATTATAGGGACTAAAATTGTAAATATGTGAAACTAATGGGTTAAACCGTATCATACATGAAATTTAAGGGTATATTCTGTAATTAAATTAATATAAGGGCTAGTGGTGTAATTAAGAATAATATATGGATTAAATGGTAAATTATGTAACTTTAAGGTTATTTTGTAACTTTTATAAATAAAGGGTTTAAAGTGTAAAATATGGAACTTGATGGACTAAAGAGGTAATTCGGAATTAAGGGAGTATTTAAATGGGTAACTTATGATATTTTCATTATAGACCTTTAATTTGGCATATTTACAATTAAAACCCTAAACTATGTAAACTTGCCATATTTAACCCTGAACTTTTATAACTTGCTAACCCTAATTCATTAATGAGACTAAATTAATGACTTAACTAAATCATGATACTTAATCTTACTAATTATAGTAACCTGCTAAATATGGAAACTTACCAAATAAGGAAACTTTCAAAAAAATGGAAACCTGCTAAAAATAGAAAGTTACTTAATATGGAAAGTGGGATCTTTAGTAATTCTGTCTTTACTCCTCTAGGTGTGAAGAGGGAGTGATCCATTGTCTGTCTTTGATCATCCTTTGATTTATGCTATTCGAGTGCTAAGGTACAGATATTCTGCTTCTTTAATAAGAGGCCTTCATTCTCTCATTATGATTCATATTAGGGTTCCCTATACCATTGCTATGTTCCCTTCATTCATGAACTCCGATTATTGAACCATCATGATATTGAACCTTTTGTGCTTATGAACCTTTCATTCATGAACCTTGCTTATGAACCTTTCTTATGAACCATGATTATGAACCTATGATTATGAACTTATGAAACAAGATATTGACCTATGCAAGTAAACTAAAAACATGATTCATGATACTTGACCTTTACCCTCAGTTTGATACTACGAGCCACTCACTAGGCATGAGGGTTTCATGTCCATGTCAGTCGATGCACCGATGGCATGACTCTAGGGCAGGAGAGTGAAGACCTGTCCCGTCCCTGCACCTTTATGTTTATGATTCATGTTTATGTAGAGGCAGATTATGGCCACCGGGGGCGTATGGATGCATCCTAGATTTGTTCATGTTCATGTTATGTTATGTTATTCATGGTGACTGATGGTGTGTGCGATACACGTCTTTCACACTCCGGGAGCTAGCTACTCCAACCCATGATTGAGGACACCCCTCATATTTACAGGATACCTATGATTGAGGACACCCCTCATATTCACAGGATACTAAGAGGTCTCCCCTCTGCATGTTTACGATTATGATTATGATTATGATTCATGTTATGTTATGGGCTCGTAGTGGATTTCTGACTTCCTACACCATGTACTCTTTACCTTTCATTTTGACACCATGTATTCATGCTTCCACTCTGATTTATTCATGTTATTATTCATTATGTTACTGCTTGTTACGTTATATCTGTTCACTGAGCTCTTGTAGCTCAGCCGCGTTTCTTTTCCCGCGGCAGGTCTTAGTTGGAAGCTGGGTAAGAGTGAAGAGACTTTGGACATAGAAGACTTTGAGTAGAAGCTATTAGAAAGATTGTACTTGTATACTTAGTGTTAGCTTTTGATTTTCCTTTGTAACCTTGTGTATTTCAAGATTTCAGTTGTAACCTTTGAGAATCTTTGTATTACTATTGATTGTATGCTTTGTTTAATCTGATATGAAACCATTAGTGTGATACTTCTACCCTTGCCGGGTTGGGGTGTTACAATTATGGTATCAGAGCGACAGGCTGCGACTCGTAATACATTTACCCTTGACCTGTGTAAGTTAGACCACTAAGTTTCCACTGTATGCGCTTATAGGATAACCTTTAAGAATTGCTTTAGGATTTCCCTATAGGAACTTAAGTTTTGACCAAGTGAGGAATGGGTAGACTATGAGGATTTTGTTTAAGTAGCATTGATTCCGCATCACTCTGATTTATGCCCTGCTTGTTAAGCTCACGCTTTGCACCACCTAAGATTCCGACTTCGACCTCTGATTCTTTTGTTAATCATTCTGATGTCTTTTCGGGTATTCTGAGAATCTCTATGACAAAGACTTACTTGATGCATTCTGTTATATGCTTTTGATAGTCTATGAATCTTCTGACCCTATCTGAGCTCGTCTTAAACATCTCGATTCCCATGAGTATAAGAATGCTTTCCTCTCACTTTTGAACGATAAGACTTGCATTGCCGATATGTTTTCATTGAATAGTTAGCTTTGATTTGTATTCTGATAAAGGATAGGTTGATTGACCATTGAAGACTACCCTCCTATGTTTCACCTTCGGTGTTTGAGACCATTTGAACTCCCTACCATGATTTCCGATTGTTAAACTTTTGCTATCACTACCTGACTTTGATTTTCACTTCCGACCTGTTTGATAAACAATTTGAAAACTTCTCTGACCATCCCGAAGGTCATTTAACCCTAATGTGTTTGACACATTCTATAAATTCATTACCCGTGCTGGATGAAAATGTATCATCTGATACTACTCTGTCATGCAAATCCATTACTACTCCTATGAGAACTCTGGCGATTTTAGTCATGGATATGACGATAATTTTGTCTCGATGTGAAATTGTTAGCCGAGCATGATGATGCTGATTACTGATATTCTATATGCCTCACTCTTGACAGTTATACGATGTTTTATATTTCCGATGACTCACAACCTACCTGCTACTTATGCTATTTAGCCAAAAAAGAATCCAACACCTTGAATTGTTCGCTTATCTATTTCCACACTTTGATGAACCATGTACTTGACCTTGATATATGAACTATCCGTCTGGCTTGGCGACCGTACTCATCCTACGAATCCGTTTACTTTTGACATACTCGATTTTGAGGTCTTAAAGTTATGGATTGACTGGCCCTCATACGCTGCCAACCATATCTGATTTGTGACCTTTAGTAATATGTTTCATCCCACTTTTGTTATGATAACTTTTAACCGCTCAAATTGTTAAGCCTAACCTGCTATGGAAACTTCTATCTCGATTTCATTTGATTGTTGATTGCCTCCTGACACCTATTATCCACTCTTAGAAAACTTTGGCCTTGGGAGTTTTATTGTGCAAATTTTCTGGTGTCCTATGATGGCACTCTTGGATTCCCTTTCCGGTTGAGGAGTTAGAATGAAAATTTGAACCAATCCCAGTTGACGGACCATGATACTATCGAATTTGAGAAATTGGAGGGGATGATGAATTGTGATTTGTTCACCTCAGTGCTTCATTTTGAATACCCTGTTAGCTTGTGAAGAAGAAAGAGAAAACTTAGAGTATCAACTATTGTAAACCTAATCGTATCACTACCATGACTATCTTTCAATTCAGCGTATCAATGATCGATTCTATTCCTGTAAACTCCGTACCAGACGGCCTCTTTTAACGACTGAAGGACTGTAGAAGTCACGCCAAGGACTTTAAGAAAAGAGATGACTATTTGAGAGTAACCCTGGGAAGCATTTCAGTGTTAGGCACGAAGAGGAACATGTAGACCATCTTGGAGAATGACCCTTTTATTCTGGAAGAAGTAGGTTTGATTGGCGTCCAGAGATTGTAGCAGACAACACTACCATGCATCCGGCGATGACGGCAGTTGGAGTTGGCGAATTTCGAACCGTGCTAAAAGACCTATCAAAAACACGCAGTCTTGCTTCTCTATTCATTTTAGTAGTACTAAGATGAATTGAGAGCAGAAGCAGACTCGCGGATGGAAGAATGCACAGTGACCATGTCGGAGATTCACGTTACCACACCACAGTCCCAAGGAGAAGTGCCGAAGGTTGAGGGACCAGACTCGAGTTGATATTTCTTTCCACGCTATGATCATACGATAGACTGCATGGACTTGGAAGAAGTTTAAGATCATGTATTTGAATGGACGATAATTCTGAAGCGAACGTTTGTATTCGGAAGAGTTGATTTTGTGAAAAATTAAGCTATGGACGACGTAATCCATTTCCTCTTGACCTACTCAAATTTCCGTTAACTGATGATAGGACCCCTTTGAATGAGTTATGTTTCCCTGTTAGAAATTCCGCTCGATGTTCATTCTGCGTATGCTAGACGATGGTTTTGTTATGAGGAATTTGGCGAATGATGGACGATTCGATGCTTAAAACGATGTACCAAATTCCGATAGACATTCTGGGACTTCCGTTAACTCGTTCGAGTAGTTCGTTCTCCTCTTAGCTATGGATTTGATTTTTGATGACCTCTGAGATAGTATAAGTACTAGGTGGATTAAGATTGGTGGTATGATTACGACTTGAAATAAAGTATGATCATCATGAAGGTATACTCATATGAAGCGGGTATTATGACGTCTGGCCAACGTGATAATACCTACGTCATATGACGTACCCTCATTGTGATCATAGGATATTTCGAGAAGTACCTTAGAAGCCTTAGAAATGTGGTAGTTGTTTGAGATTGTCTGTGTTAGTAAGATTTTAGGTTCATTCTACCGATACGTTAACTCTATTGTCACCGATATACGATTTGATACGTTTGGATACTCGACACACGTTTGTTGATCTCTAAACTTCCGATAATAATCTTAAGTTTTGTTGTAGAGCGTTCTACCGAGTAACGTTATCAAACAGTATGTTTTCCTTCTATGTGAATTTGACCTGATCTTATGAAGGAGTACACCTACGTTCTGATATATATATACACTTCGCATTCGTTGAATCTGTTCATTATGATCTGCCACGAGTTAAGATATGAGACTGTGGATTATGAGAAAACAAGATTTGTTTGGTTGTAAGAATACCTTGGAAAGGTCATATTTAAGTTGAGACTTTCTGGGAACCGAAAGAGTTGAACACATGTATTACCCTCATGATTGCTATAATTCGATACATTCTCATTTGATTTGTTTATTCCTATCCTACAGACGAATATTCGTCAAACTTACAAATTCCTGGTATCTTTCCTAATGGAACACGAATATCACCCACTACGTTTAGTATTCTGCTCTTTTGATATGAATCCTGAAACAACAAGTCCTTCTGAGGAAACCAGGACTATTTGATCGACAAGTTCGAATTATGAGAAACAAAATAATTCCGTTCGTAAAGATTCATTGGAAGAACCACCCAGGGTGAGAGGTTACCTGGGAGACCGAAGAGTCGATACGAGCTAGCTACCCTCATTTTGTGTTCTGATCTGATATGTCTCTACTTGAATTCAGCTCCATTTCATTTCCACTTCTTTGCAAATTTCGAGGACGAAATTTTTTGTTAGTGGGGAAGAAGTTGTAATACCCGAAAATCTATAACATGTAAAATGACCAAAATGCCCCTACAACTTTAAAATTTAATTAAAACTCATATAAGTACCAAAATAATTGCAAAACCTTTGTAATTAAATTATATATGATACAAAATAAATATGGGACAACATTTAAAATATTTGTACATGACTTAAAAACATTTTGGACCTCCTAAAACCTTACTAGTACCAAAAATAATTATTTATATATATAAGTTTTATTTTAATTAATTTAAATTATATAAGATTAAGGATAAGCATGAATTAAAGAAGGAAATTATGCAATATTAATTTTGATTGAATCAAAACCGGATTTGACTTCCCCCCCTCCCCTAATTCTCGGCAACCACTCTCCTCAAATTAAATCATCCCTTTTCTTTTCTTCTCCTAAACCGAATAAACCCTAACAACCAAATTAATTCACCACTCGATCCATAAGAATTTCTGGAGGCCAACCAATATTTTTTCCATGTTCTTACATGTCCTAAGAAGCCTAGAAAAATAGCATCACGATTTATAGGGGCCGGATTCAAGGGGTATCGAAAATTCTTGTTCTATTCCACTCGATAGGTAATTATTCCATTTTAATTCATTCGATCTTGGAAAAAAATTCGTTTCTTATTTTTCTTTTGTTCCTCACATCCTATACGACCTGTGAAAATTGGTGTCAAGATTTATAGGTCGCGTTTGAGCCGTGGGAGAATTTTGGTGTCGATTTTCTTCTAGCCGAGAGATCCAAATTTGGTTCGACTTGTTTCCTTCGATCCATAATTGTTCTGGTATTTTTCCCACACTCTCTACATCATATATGTCGAGTATAAAATGGTAGAATCGAACCATGCATGATCTTTAAGCCTTACACGAATTAATGAATTTATAAGCTATATAACACCATAATTCGAAATATATGACATACGATTTTTCCAGGGCATGTTCTTATTTTTCCTAGACCTTATACGACCCTTATGGTCTGGGAAAAATGGTGGAATGATTTATTGAGGCCTGGATGAGTCGTTGTAATTATTGGGTTTTAAAACGTACCTAAAATCAAATATATGCTATGCGATTTTTCTGAGTTGGTTTTATAATTTTTATGAGTTCTCTATACATCTAATAACTTGGGAAAAATGTTGTTTCGAATTTTGGAGGTCGAAATCATATTTTTTTGGGAATTATTTCAAAACCGGGTTTAATAAATAAAATAAATAAGAAAAATATACTATGAACCTTAAAGCGACTTGGGATGGATTTGAGTACTAAGATCTGGTCTTTAAATGATAATTAAGGTTCTTGAATGATGAATCCATGATTGATATAATTTATCTCAAGGTTTATGTATGTTAAAAAGTATTACCGATTTGAATTTAAATATTAAGGGGGTGTTTTGTAATTCTTAAAACTCAAGGGGTAATTTTTATAAGTCAATTAGACCTGGTACAATTCATATAAAATGTTAGATGAGGGGTCCATATGTAAATTTTGTATTTAAAAGGTTAAATGGGTATATATATATATATTTATTGAATCGATTTGCAATTAATTAAACTTGAGGGACTAAAAATGTAAATACTAGAAACTTGAGGTCATTTTGAGTAAATTATAATGTTAAGATGGTTCGGTGTAAGTTTGGATAATTATGGGGGCTAATATGTAATTATTTGGAATTTATGAATTAATATATATGTTTTATAATTATAGGGACTAAAATTGTAAATATGTGAAACTAATGGGTTAAACCGTATCATACATGAAATTTAAGGGTATATTCTGTAATTAAATTAATATAAGGGCTAGTGGTGTAATTAAGAATAATATATGGATTAAATGGTAAATTATGTAACTTTAAGGTTATTTTGTAACTTTTATAAATAAAGGGTTTAAAGTGTAAAATATGGAACTTGATGGACTAAAGAGGTAATTCGGAATTAAGGGAGTATTTAAATGGGTAACTTACGATATTTTCATTATAGACCTTTAATTTGGCATATTTACAATTAAAACCCTAAACTATGTAAACTTGCCATATTTAACCCTGAACTTTTATAACTTGCTAACCCTAATTCATTAATGAGACTAAATTAATGACTTAACTAAATCATGATACTTAATCTTACTAATTATAGTAACCTGCTAAATATGGAAACTTACCAAATAAGGAAACTTTCAAAAAATGGAAACCTGCTAAAAATAGAAAGTTACTTAATATGGAAAGTGGGATCTTTAGTAATTCTGTCTTTACTCCTCTAGGTGTGAAGAGGGAGTGATCCATTGTCTGTCTTTGATCATCCTTTGATTTATGCTATTCGAGTGCTAAGGTACAGATATTCTGCTTCTTTAATAAGAGGCCTTCATTCTCTCATTATGATTCATATTAGGGTTCCCTATACCATTGCTATGTTCCCTTCATTCATGAACTCCGATTATTGAACCATCATGATATTGAACCTTTTGTGCTTATGAACCTTTCATTCATGAACCTTGCTTATGAACCTTTCTTATGAACCATGATTATGAACCTATGATTATGAACTTATGAAACAAGATATTGACCTATGCAAGTAAACTAAAAACATGATTCATGATACTTGACCTTTACCCTCAGTTTGATACTACGAGCCACTCACTAGGCATGAGGGTTTCATGTCCATGTTAGTCGATGCACCGATGGCATGACTTTAGGGCAGGAGAGTGATGACCTGTCCCGTCCCTGCACGTTTATGTTTATGATTCATGTTTATGTAGAGGCAGATTATGGCCACCGGGGGCGTATGGATGCATCCTAGATTTGTTCATGTTCATGTTATGTTATGTTATTCATGGTGACTGATGGTGTGTGCGATACACGTCTTTCACACTCCGGGAGCTAGCTACTCCAACCCATGATTGAGGACACCCCTCATATTTACAGGATACCCATGATTGAGGACACCCCTCATATTCACAGGATACTAAGAGGTCTCCCCTCTGCATGTTTACGATTATGATTATGATTATGATTCATGTTATGTTATGGGCTCGTAGTGGATTTCTGACTTCCTACACCATGTACTCTTTACCTTTCATTTTGACACCATGTATTCATGCTTCCACTCTGATTTATTCATGTTATTATTCATTATGTTACTGCTTGTTACGTTATATCTGTTCACTGAGCTCTTGTAGCTCAGTCGCATTTCTTTTCCCGCAGCAGGTCTTAGTTGGAAGCTGGGTAAGAGTGAAGAGACTTTGGACATAGAAGACTTTGAGTAGAAGCCATTAGAAAGATTGTACTTGTATACTTAGTGTTAGCTTTTGATTTTCCTTTGTAACCTTGTGTATTTCAAGATTTCAGTTGTAACCTTTGAGAATCTTTGTATTACTATTGATTGTATGCTTTGTTTAATCTGATATGAAACCATTAGTGTGATACTTCTACCCTTGCCGGGTTGGGGTGTTACATCACGTGTTTGACAAACCTCTTAAACAAGAACCATTGAATCTCCTTAGACTTGGACTAGGATTAATAGAACCAAATCCGTAGTTATAAGTAAATAGATCTTAACCCGAACCTTCGTTTGATCAAAAATGACAAAACGTGACCAAGTCAAATTCTGGTCCCAAGGTACCCTTCGATAAGACAGACGGAACCAAAAATTTGGTTCCGCCCAATCTGTGGGTACCTGAGTCAGTTTTTAACCACTTAAAACAAACAACCTTCTCACAACCAACGAGTCTAGGATTTTCTTTTTAATCTGACAACTTCATTATCTAGAACACCATCATAGGTTCTCATCCTTTTCATTCTTGATACATATCAAGCACGTCATTGTCAGTGTAAACGATATGTCAAAACCATCATTCTCAACACGTTGGTCCAACCAACACTCTCCCATCATATGATGTCATTCTCATCCTCATATAGGTATCTAGTATTTCTAATTTTTGCATATGGAATTTCTATTCCTAAGTGATCATTATCTTCACTTCCTCTTAATTCCATTCGAGCATATATTATGGCATGATACATCATCTTTGGTAGATGATAATGTCATAACCTTAACCGTCTTCAACACTCTTATAGCATTTGCTATATATACGAGTTTATAAATTCATTGCATTCATTATAACCACCGCCTTCCATCACATCTTTCACTAATCATCAACCCCATGGATTAGCAAAAAACCTACTAGTAAACCAACACCAACACTAGCACCACTCACTCTTAATATTTTCCTTCTAGACTTTATTTTGTAGGATTTTATCATATTATATTCTTGTTCTACTTATGATTGTAATTCTTATTAGAAGATTACACCTTATAACATGTTTTGCTAAATGATCATGGTTCTCTGAGTTGACTTGTGATTATATCATGGATATATTGCATCATATATATACATCTTATTTTTATTTGTCAAAAAGATGAAATATATTGCACTAATCCTTTCATCGTAGGCTCATCATCATATACGCTTTATCGTATATAGCATACTCATCTAAGGATGAAGTTTGCATCGAATATTTTCCTTCTATTATTATAGGTGCTTCTTGACGTCCTCGAATTAGGAGGAATATCTATCAAGCATTCATATTGCATCGTCTATACACATTGGCCGTATATGACATATCTGTCTTAAGACATAGCTTCTATTGTACTAATTTTTTGTTTTGTTGGTTCATCTTGACGCCCTAGAGCAAGGGGGAGCTTTCGTCAAGCATTTATAGAATGCAACATATACACACTTTGTTGTATATCACATATTCGTCTAAGGAAAAATATAGTTTTGCACTAATATTTGTTTGGTAGCTTTTTAATCATACCTTGACGCCTCGATCAAAGGGAAGCAACAGTCAAAGGGGAGCATGCACGCGTTCATAATCATTCTCATTATTCGATACACCTTTGTGTTTCGACAAAAAGGAGGAGATAGTCCAACATAGCTTATCCACGTGTAACGTTTTCTATGTGCATTTTATTCATCATAAATTTCTTTTATATTTTTTTGCACAAACTAACCTTGATGTAGGTTAAAGGTCTAAATTTGATCCATGGATCCGCTATCAAACAAGGGAAATAATATAAGGAATGCAAAAACCATAGGGGATTGGAGTAGACAATTTAACTTCACTAGGGATGATGCAAGCTCGCCTTTTTTGGGGAGAAATGAAGTTACCTCCAAGAACACACCCTTTTTGTTTCGACAAAAGGGGGAGAAAAGTGTAAACGGAGTAGGTAATGTAAAAGGTAGGGGGAGAAGAGTGTAAACGAAGAAGGTAATGTAAAAGGTAAAGGGGGAGAAAAGTGTAAACGGAAAAGGAAATGTAGAAGGTAATACAGACACAAGTAACTTTTTACATTTTACTATCTATCACGTTTACATATTTTGTCATCATCAAAAAGGGGGAGATTGTTAGTGCAAATATTACGATATTTAATCTATACAGTCTCATTTATTTTGATTGATGACAAACATGTAACTTGATACATAACGTATAATGTACAAGTTACTCATAATCATATTTTGTCTCAACATAAATTCAACACCTCAAGTCCTCGTATGCTAAAACACAGGTTCGTACAAGTTTGTTATGTGGCATTATGATCAAACCCCTTAACAAATCATTTAGAATGTTTAAAATACGTTTAGAGTCATTAAGTATTTTAATAGATTAACCATTCTATTTCGTACCTCATTTTACATTTTGCATATACAAGTATTTTTACTTGTACATCATACTTCCTAAGTTGTATTCATGTCAAAATAGGATAAGTGCACTTTAGGTGTCAAACTAAGACAAATGTGTTTACTTATTAAATAATGTCAATGACATAATATCTTAAGTCCTATAATAGGATAAGTAGTTTAACATTTTTAGTAACACATAAACTAACATGGTACAACTTGGTAAACATATATTAGTTAGCTAGTATTTACATTTTACAAGTTTACTTTCATTAACATTTTAATCTAAATTTTAAATGTACTATGACATCATGGCATGCATCACTTTGAAATCTTTAGAAGATTTTGAAGATCATATGAATATATTGCTTAGATCATCACTCAATAAATCTTTGGAAAGATATTGGAAAGATCTTGGTTAGATTTCATGAAAGATTTGATTCTGGAAAGATTTGGTAAAGAATTTTAGATTTTGTGTCAGGAGACCACGGAACCAAAAGTTATAAAGGGCGGAACCCTTTTTTTGGTTCTGTGTGATCCGTGAGCTGCCGAGTTTGTTGGCTATAAATAGCAGCCCATTGTTTACTCATAGATTATCACTTGAACATACATTCTCTCTACCCTTTTGCATACACTTAGATTAGTGGATTACCATGTAGTAACATACATTAATCAACCTTATCATCATAATCATAATGCTTCTAACATTCATATTTGTTGTAAGCATATCATACCTCCTGATCCACCAAAGAGGCTTGGAGATCTTGCCAACATTATCCATCAAAGCATATCAACATATGAAGATTCAAGGGCACTTGTCATCCTCATTGTTTGAAGACTTCTTATTCAAGAAGTTCATTTAGATTCCACATGCATACATGTATGAAGATCTATCACAACAAGCTTATTAAACTTGTGATCTTCATCCACTGAAGGCTTCCTATCAATGGAAGTTCATTTAGATTAGTCATTCATATCCAGTAGACATTTGTGTCATGGATCATCATTGTAAACATCATTGCATCATCACAATCTATTCACCAAACTAAATTAGATGGTTTATGTGTTTGGGCCATAAAACACAAGGTTTTTATGTTGGGCCATAAAACATAACGGGAGTGGTTGTACCCTTGTAAAAGATCTCGACATCTAGCTTAGTATCGAAAATATTGTTTAAGCGACGTTAGGTTGGTTCTACCTCAAACTAGAACTCGGTATTTAGTTTTGTACAGGAAAAAGTGTAAGCGACGTTTGTAAGATTTTCTCCGCCAAGAAGGGAGCTTGTTGATCTAGTGAAGTAACTCTCGAGTTGGGTACTCGGGGAGTGGAGTAGGGCGGAGAGGAGCTCCGTGACCGAACCACTATAAATCATCGTGTTCGGTTTGCGCTTTCTTTTACTTACTGCTTTACTTTTATGTTTGCATTATATGATTGCTTGTGTTGTGACTTGATATTTATACTTGTGTGACAACTTGTTTTAGTATATGCTAGTCATAAACTACAATTGGCATCTTTCATATTATAACAAGCTTAATCGCATATTTGATACAACAAGTTTTAAGATTTTAAAATTGTAACGTATTCACCCCCCCCCCCCCTCTACGTTTTCACAAACATCTTCCCTAATTCTTTCGCAAAACTCAAAAGGTTCTAACTTCTGTAACTATCATCGGTCTTGGCCATTTTGTGATAGCTTCAATCTTTGCAGGATCCTAATAATACCATCAACTAGGAGCGCCACTTGTCCCCACCAATATCACACTTCTAGAATTTATAAAGTTCTTTTGACACAAAGTTTCCACATAGTATGAAAATGATCCTCATGTTTCTCCTTCATCCCTGAATGTACTAAGATGTCATACTATGAAAAATTTGGTTAAGTATTTAAGAAATACACGATTCATCAAATCCATAAAATAGTTGAAACATTAGCCAATACAATTGGCGTCACTAAACTCACAGTGATTATAATGAGTACGAAAGGTAGTTCTAGGAACATCTTGCTCTTTACATGCAACTGATGATAACTAGATCTTAAATCAATCTTAGAGAAGACTTCACATCCTAAGGTTGATCAGATAAGTTGTTGATTCGAGGTAGTGGATGAAGGTTTCTAATAGTAATACGATTCAGCTTCCAGAAATCAATACCTAATCTCCTACTTGTAACACCCCCAAAATCTGGCATTGCGGAAGCATTCGGGTCATGGGGTGCTACTAAATTGATAATCACAATACAAGGTAACAAAGAACGGAATACATACTCCGTTTTAATTCATAAAGTCATGAAAATATTATTTACAACATCGTTTGAGTTAATAAAGTGAGGCTCACAAATTCAGTTGTCCCAGACAAAAACAAGTCATAATTAAAAAGCCATAGCATTCAGACAGTAGTCTATGACCCTTGCCCTGAGAAAAACATGCTAAAAGTCAGCAAAAAGCTGGTGAGTTCATAGGTTTATCAGTAAGCAGTAAATCAGCAGTTGGACCATGAGTTTAGCATATGAACATTACAACCCATGCAATGTCATATAAAAATAAAGTCTATTACGTTAGCACTAAGTTCATGCAATCGAAGCTATAACTTGAGTGCATGCTCTAGAAGCATGTTAAATATCAACGGCCCGGCAAGTGTGTATCCCAGACACTTGTAGTTCGACATGGTATACATTCGTTTGCCTATCCGGTCAACCTGAACGAGGACGTTACACCCAATAGATCTATTTATAAAATTCGCGCTTCCCAGCAGGAATTGATGGTTCATGAGTTGGGCATAGAGGGACATAACAGGGCTTAGGCTAAACCACGTAACAGCATAGACAATAGTTTGGTCCATAAAATAGTTTTGCATGTTTCTCACCCCAATAATAAAACAAGTTTAAATAGTGTGGGGCTATAAACTCACCTTGATAAATAGCAGTCAGATCACAAAATAGTTCAGACAGTGTTCAGCACCAACACGCGACCTAGATTAGTAAGGTTTATTTTAGTTCATAGTTCAAATTCAAGAACTTCAGTAGTTTTAAAGAGTTTATGTTGTTGTTGCTGGTGTGGCAGCATTTAAATTGGAACAATGTTTTATCATTTTGTAGATATTGGCTCATTGGAAGTGTTCAAGTGTTCATTAGAGAAAGATTAAACCGAAAAAACCTCTGGATTGACAGAAATCAGGAGACTACGTACGGAAGACAATTACTATCGTATGTCAAAGGTGGACGACATATGGAAACGTTGTCGTTAAGTGAGTGTATATACATCACCAAGTGTGTACATGAGTAAGTGTGTGTACGATGGTGTGTGTATATGCATATTTGTACATACATATAGTTTTGTAAAGGAATGTCTAGTTTGAAAATGTTCTTATCATTGTTTACATTGTTTCACGATATGTTAATGATTCGTGTATACATGAAATCATTGTTTTAACAAAATTGCAATTTGTGTTTGTAAAATAACCGTTTCATAATCTAACGACTTATATAAGTTTTGGTAAAATATTTCGAGTTATATGCCATTAAAAACAATAAATTTATTTATATTTCCAATTTTTAGTGTTTCAAGTTTTTTATATATATCGTTAAGTATGAAAATGTGTTTTTCATTGCAACAATTTAAGCTTTTGTAAATAAACTCACGTTGTGTTTTTAAATTGTCCCGTGTGATATATTTATATATATATCGAGTGATTTCATTTTATGATATGTAACGAAACAAACATTGGTCGAGTTGTTTTAATATAAAGTTGAAATGATTTTTAACGACTATCTGGACGGTAACGATCACAACTCGTAAATTCGGGACGGATTATCTTACAGTTGATATAATATTTATGTTTGTGACAGATTGGGCTGTGGCCCACATTTTATATCAAATAGACCGAATTTTGTTCACCCATTTTGGGCAGAAGTGTAAAGCAGACCAGCAGCCTGTGTGCCATATATTACAACTTGGGCTTCGGCCCAATGTGGTCCTTTAGTATACAAAGTAACTTTGGCTTGGTGGACTTATCACCTTAGCCCACCACATGCTCATATTTTGAGTACAATCTTTACCCTATTCGACCATATCACAAACACCTTGTGATCACGTCATTTGACTACAATTTGACTATCCAAGACTCTTAACGCAACACAACAATCTGAATACATATGAACATCATTCGCAGGAACTTATATGCGGACTAACAAAATGTAATCTTGACTTAAACACAATGACTTGAACACATCCTAGCAACAACGATTTAAGCTCGACTAAACCTACTTTCTTTCTTAGATTTAGCTAACACAACATTCGGTTTAAGGTCGATCAATGAGATGAACAAGAGTAGTCAACACAACTCGTTTAACGACACTCCTTCTGATTTTTGAGCCAATATTAGTTTCTTTATCCTGTTCCAATATTACCAGTTTCAAAATCCCGTTTAACCACACCAAGACAACCACATCATAAAACATAATTATTGACCATGAAATTTATATCAACACAAGGAAAATAACGTACAATTCGAGAGCAACAATGAATAAAACAACAATAATGAGTGAGATTTAAACCTTACAAAGGAAGATAATGGATCGATTACAGGAAAGAACAAGAATCCAATCCGATTTCCAAGCACTCCACACACCCTTTTCTTCTTCCTGGACCTTCGACTGATGTATACAATTGAGGTGAGATGGGTTTTGTGTGGTTGCTCACCTGGAAATCGTTGGTTTTAATGAACAATACGTGGCAAACTTTGGCCTCTCTTTTGATCTTCCAAGGGTTAGATTCCGCTATTTTTGGCTATCTTCCCTTTTCCTTCTTTGATCTCAAGGATGTTTGACCCATAAGGAGCATATTTGAGTATCGACAAAGCCATGGGGAGGTACGAAAGTGTTATAGATGGCGATGGGGGATGGTGATGCTGACGTTTCTGGGTTTCTTCACCAAGGAAGAAGTCAAAATGGATTGGTTTTGCTGTGTGGTTGTGGAGATCGAAAAGAAAGGAGAACAGGAAAGCAAAGTATAGAAGGTAGGGGTTACATGGGTGAGTGGGATTTTTATTTCTTTCTGTTTGTTTTATAGTTTGTTATGTATTGTGTATACCCCGTGTTCTGTCGAGCTGAGGTAAAATCGTGGTACCTCGGTTTCATGTAACTGTGAGAAATATAACTCTGGAGCCGTTTTTATAATACTGATGTAAAATAAAATTTGTTGACTCCGAAAATGAATTTTATAGTTTAGCCATTACTAATGTGGTGTCGGTAAGCGTGTGGTGTCGGTTTTCAGGAAAAACAAGATAACCTCTCGTTTTTGTTACATTGGTGTTTGTAACTGTCAGAAAGTGATAAATTCACTTTTATTGATAAATTCAAATAGTTTTGGTGAGTTATTGTACGCTATTGCATGCGAGTTTGCTTCCCGTAATAGTTATATAAACACATAAATGTTCAGTTTAACAGTTGTGTAATAATAAATTGACATTTATTATTAAAATATTAGTAGGAAAATTACCATTTGTCACATCTTCCCTGCCTTAGAAGGAAAACCGTCCTCAGTTTTCACTTAGAGTTACCCGATGAATTTGGGAAAAGGTGTGGGTATTTACTCTTGATCTCGTCCTCACGTTCCCACGTGTATTCGGGACCTCTTCGAGAGTTCCAGCGAACTTTAACAATAGGAATGCGGCTTTGCTTAAGCCGTTTGATTTCCCGATCCATTATTTCGATAGGTTCTTCGATGAAATTCATTTTCTCGTCCACCTGGATTTCCTCCAGAGGAATGGCAAGCGTTTCATTTGAGAGACATTTCTTCAGGTTGCTCACATGAAACACATTGTGTACAGAGCTGAGTTCTGATGGCAACTCGAGTCGGTAGGCTACCGGCCTGATTCTGGTGGTGATTTTGAAAGGTCCAATGTAGCAGGGATTTAATTTCCCACGTCTTCCAAAACGAATCACGCCTTTTCATGGCGAGACTTTTAACATGACGCGATTACCAACTTGGAACTCAAGTGGTTTCCGTCTCTTGTCTGCATAGCTTTTTTGTCGGTCTCGAGCCGCTTGCATTCGGCTCTTGATTTGCACAATCTTTTCGGTGGTCTCTTGTACTAGTTCAGGACTAGTGAGCTGGCTTTCTCCGACTTCAGCCCAGCATATAGGTGTTCTGCACTTTCAACCATAAAGTGCCTCATAAGGTGCAGTTTTGATGCTTGTGTGATAGATATTATTGTAGGAAAACTCGGCTAACGGCAGATGCCTATCCCAGCCATTTCCAAAGTCTATCACACACGCTCATAGCATGTCCTCTAAGGTTTGGATGGTTCTTTCGCTTTGAGCATCTGTTTAAGGATGATATGCGGTGCTCATATCGAGATCAGTTCCCAATGCATCTTGCAATGATCTCCAAAAATGTAACGTGAAACGACTGTCTCTGTCGGAGATGATAGAAATTGGGACTCCATGTCGTGCAACTATTTCTTTCACGTATAACTGATGAAGCGAAAAGTGTACCGCTTTTAGGGGGTCATTTAAGCCCTAAATCGTATTTATTTGATCAAATATTGCCCTAAATCGTTCCTTTTGTCATTTTAGGTACTTTGGAGATGAAATTTGGAAAAGGAAGCATTTTGGACGTTTCTGGAGCATAAAAGTGAAGAAAACGACAAAGTCTCCAAAGCTGCTGGAAAAGTACACGTGACGGCGTCAAGGATTGCTCCTGACGGCGTCACGGCTTGGCAAAAGAGGTGGATATGACAAATACACGTGACGCGCTAGAAAGTTTTACAAAGAAAGTCTGACGGCGTCACCCTTTAAGGTGATCAGGGTCGTCACGGTTTAAGTTAAAGAGAGACGGCGTCAAGCACAATTGTGAAAGCGTCAACACTTAACGCGCCAGAGTGGATTTTGGAGGATTAAAGAGGGACGGCGTCAGGAAGACCATCCGGGAACCCTAGCCGCGGTGAGGTGACGGCGTCACCTCCTACAACGTGACACCGTCAACCCCTAAATTCTATATATAGTTTTGCAATTTTTAGTCATTAGTGTGCAACTTTGTGAGGAGAAACCCTAAGACGAATTTTCTGCCATTTTTAAGGGTTTTATACCCTTGGATCTCCCATGTTTAATTGAAGATAAGTAATCAATTAATCATTCAATATGTCTATGTGTTGTTTGATTATATCTTGTTCTTGTCTTTTAATTAACATGCTAGGCTAGATTTATCTTGTGTTTGCTTAGATCTAATGAAACCTAACTATTGATTATTGGTTGTTGGTGTGTTATTAATTGTATTGGATGATTGTTTATCGATGTTAGGCTTAAGAAAACTGGCTAACCTCCTAAGGTAACTTCTTGAACGTCTTAAGAAACTGAACCAATGCGTACTAAGGTTTTTATGGTTGTATTTAATGCATGAGCGAATTCTAGTAATCCCATGTTAGGAGCTTCTTAGCCGGCTCGACATAGGAGTGAAGTAGGAGCTTATAGAGTTGGGGAAGTACGTACGCCACCCCACGATTGGTATTAAGGAATACACCCATCATCCACGCAATTAATACACACTAATCAACCGGTAAAAGATAGTTAGGGAGTAAGGAAATCTAAGTAAACACATTTCTCTCCATATAAGTTTCACAACCTTTTCATTTTCAGTTATTTTATTTTATTTGCAATTGTAGTTATTTGGGTTAGTTGACTAGCAACTAATTCCGCCCACTCCTTCAAACCCAAGATTTTACTTGCTTTCCATAAAATATAAAAAAATACAAAAAGAATCTTCCCTCACCCTTAGACCTATTAGAGTAGTTTTTCAATCCTAACGACACTATTCCCCTAGAGAACGATCAATCCCCCGGTACTTGCCACTACACTATACTACATCGGTCAGGTACACTGCTGGTGGGGATTGCAAGCCTCTTGAGATCCCTCGAGAGGTAAAACCTGTTGTAAGGTCGCAAAACCACGCATCAAGTTTTTGGCGCCGCTGCCGGGGAATAGTTATTATTTAGGTTGAATTTTTATTTTATTAGGTCTACTCACTAGATTCCTTTCTAGTGAGATTTTTATTTTTCTTTTTATTATATTTCTTTAGTCTATCTTTTTCTTTGTGCCCTTTGTTTGTAAAACCATTTTCATTTGTCACCATGGCGGATGAAATTCCATTTAGATCATTAACAATAGAGGAACAATTACTTTACACGGATAGATTTGCTTCCTGTTGTTCCAATGAATTTTTAAGTGATCTTAGATATATACAAGAGGAGATGGGTATAATTAAGGTTTGATAGGTTTGATGAATTATGTGCATGTGTGGCTTCTATTAAACAATCATTGTTAGGATCAACTCCTTTTAATAAGACCCTTTGGAAAAATTTTGAGGAAAGCCTCCTAACCGTGAACCATAAGTTTAATGAATTAATGGGTTCGTATACATCACAACTTGAGGAACAATTGAGGAGGATTTAGCCGAACATGAGCATATTGAGCAAAAAGACCTAGGTTTTATGATCAATGACTTTAAATCTCAAGGAACACATGATGAATCCTTTAGGCAAATTGAACATAGTAATCATGTTATCGGGGAAGATTCTTATGAATCGGACTTAGAACTTGAAATGGCTAGAGAAGGATTTGAGATACTTAGGAACATGTTTGGGTTAGATTCTACTAAAACACATGATGTGGATATAATTGATATAGAGACAAGGAAGGATGAGGTAAATAACACAAACCTACAAAGTACCCCACAAGTCCTACCATCATTCGAGGCATACACACCGCCCGTGACTTACCCGGAAGAAGTAGAAGGGACTATAGGAACCCCAATTGAAGTAGAACCTTTGGAAGAAACAAAACTAGAAGAAATAGGTTTGAATACTTGTAGTCATAACCTTTCTTTTAGTTCTATGGAAGTTCCTAGTTTTGATGAACCGGAGCCTAAACCAAAACCGTTACCTAATCTTCCATCCTTAGATGTGAACTTAGGAATTGAATTAGGTCCCGATCCACCCATCAAACCATGTAGTCCGGGTAATGTTAAGATTAAGGTAGTAGACTCTAGGCCTTGTAGAGAGGAAGCTAACATAGGAGTGAACCATGACCTTACATACTTACATCACCCATTTATGATTGATCACAAGAAACATTATGGGTTTAAACCGGGTTTATTAGGTCAAAGTGGATTCTTAACTTGGAGTCTCTCGAAGTTGATAGAAGATGATCCCTTTCTAGGAGAAAATCTTAATCCGCCCACTAACCCAATTGAATTAGGTAAGGTTATGATGATAGGATCCCGCACCTTTGAGCATATAATTCACCCGTCACTCTTTCCTCACGTGGCATATTTCCACCCTAAGGGTGTGTATCGCTACTTTCACCCACACTTAATCCTAAGTGTAGGGAAAACCTCCCCTATTTCTGTTAAATAAGGGTAGAGTCAGGCTCGTGACTCGAACAAAAACAAGCGCTTCTTGGGAGGCAACCCAAGCTTTATTTGCTTTGTGTGTTTATTTATTTGTTTGTTTGATTTTATTTGCTTCCGTATGTATGTTTAATTTTTATTATTATTGATTCATGATTCAAAACTAAATTGTGAAAATGCTTTATCTTGTTTTTAACTTCGTCTTAACTACATATAAAGGTATTTTGCAAAAGATAAGTGTAAGGGAAATCCAAATCGGTTTATTAGAACAAATGAACATGAATCATAACAATATTAAATTAACATACATATTAGTAATTGTTTGAGTCAAATGCTTGTATCGAGTCATAATGATGTTTTGCAGGAATTCCAGGAAGTAAGGTATAGGTTTTTCAGAAATTTTCTGGAAACTTAACATGAGAATTCTATCAGATCATTTCTGACGGCGTCAGGCATTACAACCTGACGGCGTCAGGTTTTAATTTTCTGAAATTTTTGAAAGTTTTGTTTTTCTACCGGAATCATAAAAAGTTTTTATTAAATCTCTAACTTATAAACTCCAGGAATATGCAAAATAATCATTCCACAAGCATTATATCCTTATATAGATTTATCCCGCCGATGTTATGTAGGTTTTCGTGTTTGTTTTCTCAGGTTTAACAGGTTATTTTGGACAAGGAGATGTATGTGGAATCTAGCTTTTGGCGATGCTTTAGTCTTGGAGCTTCAACATTACCTTGGAAGAAGATCTAACCATGTTTCCTCTTTATCCACCGAGCGAATCAGGGGAGTATTTGGTTTCATTCTTTTACCTTATTTACTTTTACATCTTGTTATTTGAACATTGGGGACAATGTTCATCTTAAGTGTAAGGGGGGGTAAAGTACGATACATTAGAGAATGCTATTACGCTTGATTTTTCGTTTGTTTGATGGTAGATGTGTAATAAAACTGAGAAAAATACCTGTTAAGGCAATTTTAGTGCCAAATTTAAAATTTTTTACAACATATAGGAGTGAAACTTTGATCTTAATGAGCGTCTCATGGATAGGAGTTATATGACTAGCACAAAACCGTACCACTAAAAAAAATTTTCACCCCCAAATATGTGAGGTTCGCCCCTAGAATTGGTAGGAAAAGCATTTATGCTATTATGTGTGTACCGGTAGCACTTAGATTCTAGAACTTGCGTTAGGACCATTCCGAGGCCACAAGTGAGACTACATTCGTGTAGTTAGATTTACTACATGATAAGAGGCATTAGGATTAACCCATTGTTTTACACCTGTGTTTTTGTTATAATTACATTGGCTACATTGGTCAAGTAATTCTCCCACACCCTTTGCGTTGTACTCATTTTTAGTACACGATACCCCTAGTACACCCCTCAGAGCCTATCTTTTCGTTTCTAACATTAAGCATTTTACTTAAAGGAAGAATTTGTTACACCCCACTTAAATGTACACCCAAATCGCCTTAGCCTACCTTGTATGCACTCATCTTTAGTGCATTATTGTTACAACATTTGTTTAAACCCCAAGTTAATTATCTAATTGATTACATGGTTGCTAAGTCGAGTCATATCCTTGTACATATTGTTTTGGGACGATTGGGACTCATGGGTAAAGTACTAGTGTAATGGAGTAATGGGGAAGAACAACATTATTACCCCCATATGTGCTAAATATTTTAAAAGTACTCCAAGTGTTTCGATTATCTTAATTCGAGTCATTAGAATAGTTAATTGTAAAGTTATGTAAAAGTTCAAGTGTAAGGGGAATGCGACGCCCCTACGATGTATTATTTTGGATGGTAGGGCAAGAGTGTATGGGAAAAAAAATCGAAAAAATCAAGAAAAATACAAAAAAATGAGAAAAAGAAAAGTAGAAAAAAAAACACATACGGACTACCATCCCGTTTCATTTTATGTTTATTTTATGTTTTTGTTATTTTGTTTTTAGCTTAAGTCGAGTCTAGTCTTGGCTTAGCAACGCCATATTGTACATGTAATTAATCAAGATCTTTAACTTGCCACCAGTAAAATATCCCTTATCCAACAAATCCGTGTTTATCATATCCCTACACCTAACGTTATAACCCATTTAAAAGCCCTCTTTGATAGTTTATCTTAGGTGCTTACGCCTAGTGGAGGAGGTTTTTGATCCTTTCCCAAGCCTATGGTAATCTATTTGCTATGACAGGTAGTGAGAGATATTATTCATTTTCATTTATGAGATATACTTTTATGACACCTGAGAGATGTGAGTATCTAAACACTACTTGTGAGGTGCTAGTATGTAATCTCCGTGCTTATTATGATTAAAGTGGAACGACTATTTGTTGTAATTACTTTTATATTAGCGTTAAATGACCCCTAACTTGTATTTTGATTAGAATAAAGGCGCATTTGCTTAAGGACAAGCAAATCTCAAGTGTAAGGGTATTTGATGAAGCGAAAAGTGTACCGCTTTTAGGGGGTCATTTAAGCCCTAAATCGTATTTATTTGATCAAATATTGCCCTAAATGGTTCCTTTTGTCATTTTAGGTACTTTGGAGATGAAATTTGGAAAAGGAAGCATTTTGGACGTTTTTGGAGCATAAAAGTGAAGAAAACGACAAAGTCTCCAAAGCTGCTGGAAAAGTACACGTGACGGCGTAAAGGATTGCTCCTGACGGCGTCACGGCTTGGCAAAAGAGGTGGATATGACAAATACACGTGACGCGCCAGAAAGTTTTACAAAGGAAGTCTGACGGCGTCACCCTTTAAGGTGATCAAGGCCGTCACGGTTTAAGTTAAAGAGAGACGGCGTCAAGCACAATTGTGACGGCGTCAACACTTGACGCGCCAGAGTGGATTTTGGAGGATTAAAGAGGGACGGCGTCAGAAAGACCATCCGGGAACCCTAGCCGCGGCGAGGTGACGGCGTCACCTCCTACAACGTGACGCCGTCAGCCCCTAAATTCTATATATAGTTTTGCAATTTTTAGTCATTAGTGTGCAACTTTGTGAAGAGAAACCCTAAGACGAATTTTCTGCCATTTTTAAGGGTTTTATACCCTTGGATCTCCCATGTTTAATTGAAGACAAGTAATCAATTAATCATTCAATATGTCTATGTGTTGTTTGATTATATCTTGTTCTTGTCTTTTAATTAACTTGCTAGGCTAGATTTATCTTGTGTTTGCTTAGATCTAATGAAACCTAACTATTGATTATTGGTTGTTGGTGTGTTATTAATTGTATTGGATGATTGTTTATCGATGTTAGGCTTAAGAAAATTGGCTAACCTCCTATACGGTAACTTGCTTGAACGTCTTAAGAAACATGAACCAATGCGTACTAAGGTTTTTATGGTTGTATTTAATGCATGAGCGAATTCTAGTAATCCCATGTTAGGAGCTTCTTAGCCGGCTCGACATAGGAGTGAAGTAGGAGCTTATAGAGTTGGGGAAGTACGTACGCCACCCCACGATTGGTATTAAGGAATACACTCGTCATCCACGCAATTAATACACACTAATAAACCGGTAAAAGATAGTTAGGGAGTAAGGAAATCTAAGTAAACACATTTCTCTCCATATAAGTTTCACAACCTTTTCATTTTCAGTTATTTTATTTTATTTGCAATTGTAATTATTTGGGTTAGTTGACTAGCAACTAATTCCGCCCACTCCTTCAAACCCGAGATTTTACTTGCTTTCCATAAAATATAAAAAAATACAAAAAGAATCTTCCCTCACCCTTAGACCTATTAGAGTAGTTTTTCAATCCTAACGACACTATTCCCCTAGAGAACGATCAATCCCTCGGTACTTGCCACTACACTATACTACATCGGTCAGGTACACTGCCTGATGGGGATTGCAAGCCTCTTGAGATCCCTCGAGAGGTAAAACCTGTTGTAAGGTCGCAAAACCACGCATCAATAACCGAGCTAGTTTATCCATACTATCATTTTCTTTGATCGGTAGAAAGTGGGCGAATTTGGTGAGACGATCAATGATTACCGAAATGGTGTCGTAACCGCTAGATGTCCTTGGCAGTTTAGTAATGAAGTCCATTGTTATGCGTTCCCATTTCTATTCAGGGATTTCGGGTTGTACAAGTAAACCCGATGGTCGCTGATGTTCAGATTTGACCTTTGAGCACGTTAAACACTGACTGACATATATTGCAATGTCAGTTTTCATGTTGGGCCACCAGTAGAGTTTCTTCAGATCGAGATACATTTTGTCGGCTCCTGGGTTGATGAAGTATTTAGATTTATGGGACTCGTGCATGATAAGATCTTGTATCCCTCCACCGAGTGGGACCCAACTTCTGTTTTTGAAACATAACGTTTCGTCAGCTCTCTTTACGAATCCGTTTTCATTTTGAGGCATCCTATGAATTTTCTCGTTAGGTCTGTTTTCTTCCCTGAGTGCCTCGGCCTGAGCCTCAAGGATTTTTGACGGGATTGGTGAGACTATCGTCATACCCAATGATCATACTCTAAGGGGTTTCAGTCGTTATTTTCGGCTAAGAGCATCTGCTACTACGTTTGCTTTGCCGGGATGGTATCGAAATTCGCAATCATAATCGCTGAGCAATTCTAACCAACGGCGTTGTCTCATATTGAGCTCCTTTTGGTCAAGGATATGTTGCAGACTTTTGTGGTCGGTGTAAACTATACATTTAGTACCGTAAAGGTAATGTCTCAAGATCCTGAGTGCAAACACTACTGATCCCGATTCCAAATCGTGTGTAGTATAGTTTTTCTCATGTGTTTTCAGTTGTCGAGAGGCATAGGCTATCACCTTATCTCGTTCCATCAAGACAGCTCCTAGCCCTTTATATGAGGTGTCATAGTAGACTACAAAGACTTCACTGCCCTCAGGTAGGGCTAAGATAGGTGCACTGCACAACTTATCCTTAAGAAGTTGAAAAGCTTCTTCCGCTTTATCTCCTCATCCGAACCTTACGTTCTTTTGAGTTAATTTAGTCAAGGGCTTAGCAATCTTCAAAAATTCTTCGATAAACCTCCTGTAGTACCCTGTAAGTCCTAAAAATTAGCGTATTTTGGTGAGTGTTGTGGGTGTCGCCTAATCCTTTATCGACTCGATCTTTGCAGGATCTACATGTATGCCTTGACTGTCAATTACGTGTCCTAAAAATTGAACATTTGGAATCCAAAATTCCCACTTCGAGAATTTTGCGTACAATTCTTCTTTCTTTAATAGCTCTAAGATTAGTCTGAGGTTTTCCTCATGTTCCTTCCCGCTCTTAGAGTATAATAGAATGTCTTTGATAAAGACGATCACGAATTTATCCAGATACGACTTGCACACCCTATTCATTAGATCCATGAATACCGCCGGTGCGTTGGTTAGGCCGAATGGCATAACCTGGAACTCGTAGTGACTGTAGCGTGTCCTGAATGCCGTTTTCAGGATATTCTCTTCCCGAACCGTAAATTGGTGGTATCCGGATCTCAGATCGATTTTGGAGTAAACACATGAACCATGGAGTTGATCGAACAGATCATCGATTCTCGGAAGTGGATAACGGTTCTTGATTGTTATTTTGTTTAGTTCACGATAATCGATGCACATTCTGAAAGATCCATCTTTCTTTTTGACAAAGAGAACTGGAGCTCCCCAAGGAGAAGAACTCGACTTGATGAATCCTTTCTCTGAGAGTTCCGATAGTTGGTTCGACAGTTCTTGCAGTTCCGATAGTCCAGGTAAGTCTTCGGTGAAGACTTCTGTAAAATCTCTTACGATTGGAACATCCTCCAAATGTTTTTCCTCCTGCTCCTTTTCTTCCCGTTCAGAGACGTGTGCTAGAAAGAAAAGGCATCCTTTCTCAAGGCATTTCTGCACCTAAGTGCAAGAGATAACGTTTAGTCTCGAGGCGTTTCTTCGAACTCTTCTGTCGCCTTCAACGTTTAGAACCTCATTCCCATAAGGCAGTCGGACGATTTTCTCGTCGCAAAGAATGATGGCATGATATTTTAACAACCAGTCCATGCCGATAATGACGTCAAAACTACCCAATTCTACTGGCATAAGGTCGATGTTGAATGGGTGGTTTAACAGATTTAAAGTACAACCCCTTACGATAGTGTTTACCCTCTCTACATTCCCATTAGCTAGTTCCACATTGTATACGTTATCTAAGGTGGTCGGGGTGATACCATGTAGTGTGCTAAAGGCAGTTGAAACAAAACTCCTATCTGCCCCCGTATCAAACAATATGGATGCGTAGTGGTTACTTAAAAGGAACGTACCCGTCATGACATTCGGGTCATCTTGTGCTTCCGCGGGCTCCTCCATCGTTACCAAGATTTCCCTGCTGACCAATAACTACCTGATTTCCTCCAGCAACTTGATTCCTTGGCTCACGGCACTCATTTTTTTAGTGCCCTTTCCTCCTGCACCCAAAATAAGTCACATTAGCCTTCGGGTTCTGCTCTGGTGCTGCCTGTGCAGTGGCAAGAGTTCTTGACCTATAGTCTCTGGCCATATGCCCAACCATCTGACAGTTGCGGCATTTCACTGTGCACAGTCCGCTGTGATGTAGTTTACATCGATTACATAACGGGTGCTTCCCGGCATAACCCTTTCTCTCAGCTGGATACCCTTTGTTCTCTATTGGTCCAGTAGCATAGACCTTAGCAACATCTTGCTTCTTGTTTGGGTGATGGTTGCTATTGTTTCGGGAATGGTATCCCATTTACGCTTGTTGTTCACAACCGTTTCAGCTGAGTCCTCGATCACCTGATCTGTCAACTTATTGGCCACTTCCATGGTTTCATGGAGGTCAGCAGCCTTGTAAGTTGTAACATTACCCTTGATAGATGAGGGTAATCCGCCAATGTATCTCTCCAGTAGGCGGGTCTCAGTTTGGACCATACCGGGACAGAGTAAGGCAAGGTCCTGAAAACGTTGCTTATACATAGCCATATTGGTACCCTGTACCTTAAGATTCCAGAATTCAACCTCCAACTTCTTCACCTCATTGCGAGGGCAATATTTCTTAAGAACCATTTGTTTGAAGCTTTCCCACGACATTGCATATGTCATGTCGTAGGCAGCTGATTTTGAGTAATTGTTCCACCAGGTTAAAGCTGCATCCTGAAAAGTAAACAATGCATACTTAACCTTATCCTCTTCTGAACAAACACTAATTCGAAACACCGTCTCTAATTTTTCAATCCATCGAACTAGAACAACTGCCCCCTCTGTACATTCAAAACCTCCAGTCATTATCTTTCGGAAGTCTTGATAAGTAAAACTACGGGTGTTGTTGTTTGTGGGTCTCGAGTTCCCAACATCAGTTGTCGAGTTGTTAGCTGCAGCCAGTGCTGCTTCCACCCATTCTTCTACTAGTTGATCGAGCATGGCTCGATTTACAGGTGGAACTGATGTAGTAGCCCTAGCTGGGCCTGGGTTGGTTGGTTATGCACGAGTGGTTCTTGTTGTTCTTTTTGGAGGCATTTTGCTGTATCAGAAAGATAGAGATAATTGAGATTTCGAGAGTTTGTTATCACACAAGTGTATAATCATAGGTAGAGTATATGATTAAGATCAATCATAAAGAAATTGGCACAATGGAATAATCACTCAAGGTTGTCATAGATTTAGATCGATTCGGGTTCACAAAAATTACAAGCTCGAATACATAAATAAATAGCACAAGTTTCGAATACAGATAGAGAACTACAAATGCCACTAACTGACGACTACTCAGTTTAGTGGGAATACATCATAACTGCTAGAACTAGAATCCATCATATCCTAAGCATAACTGCTCCAGCTCCTGTGCCATCCGTGCTACAATAGTCTCAAGATGACCTACTCTAGTCTCCTGCTGCGCAATGCATCTCCTTGATGCCAAAACCTCTCTACGGTCCTCATGCTCGGACCTCGTAACCCTAGCCATCACTGAGTCTAACTCATGCATTCAGTGACAGTTAGTCCACCCAGCATCCCATGCCCTAGCCTGATCTCTCCCTATGTCACCCAGCCTCTGACGAACCCTTGCAAGTTCCCTGCTAACTTGCTCATTACTGCGCCCAAGCCTCTCTAACTAATCAGAGTGAACATCCAATAGATTCCCCTGTACTCCAAGTTGGATCAAGAATCTCGTGGCATCATCCTCTTCCTCCTCCACTACAGGTGAGACAGCGGGTGGAGGGGAAGCTGGCACTAAAGGAGATGGTGGCACAAATGATGGTGAGGATGGCTCATATGTGGGACTATCAGCATGAAGTGGAGTGCTATGAACACACTCAATATCCTTCCATATCTCCCCATTGATTTCACAGGTAGTGGGGACATTCAGACCTTCCTCTCTGACTCGCAACATAGCAGCCCTCTGACACAATCCCAGAGGTGAATCACTATCTCCCCCTGTCATCTGAGCAGCTCTGGAACTCTGCCCTATCTCAAATGTACCTGGCACCTCCTCCATAACCGCCTTCCCATGACGCGGTTCTGCTGGTATAGTCTGTTCGAGTGTAGGGACTGTTATCGGCTCCTCTTCTGGATCCTCCTCCGGTTCCTCTTCTGGATCCTCCTCTTATTCTTCCTCGGGATCCTCAGCTGTATAAGAGTCATCGGCTTTCCTGAGCCTCTGATATGGTGGTGACTGATCAGGGGATGATGCTGGTGAGAGTGATAATTGGGTAGTAGAGGTACCCATATAGACAGCTCGGTTCCTCCTTTAGGGTAAGGATGGTAAGTCTGAGTACCGCATTCGATATACTAGGACTCTCATGCGGGTAGTATGACGAACAGGATGAGTGTGGACATATGGGGTGGTTGTATCAGTAGTAGAAGGGATAAGCTATATGGGAGCATGGTCTGTAGTAGATGTAGGTAATGCTGAGGTGAGTATATGCTCAGTGTGATCAGGGTCTGTGCATTAAAAGCATGTAACACCTGCATATATGGATCGTCTGAGTCTGGCGAGATCGGAGGAATATGATGTGAAGACATAATCTGTGACAAAATGGTATATATGAGTAATTATATTAAAAATACTCGTAATTAATAGTGTAAGTTACGTATGTATAAGTATACATATAATACATGTAGCTGAGCAAAAATCAACAGATAGTAATAAGCAGCTAAGACAAGTAATCGGCAAATAAATAGTGAGAAAGGCAGGCAGGCAAGTGGCGATCATAGGGACTTGTTTTTGTAAAAAGCGGTTATAGTTTAGGATTTATATGTACCTAGTTCTCTATAACCTGGGCTCTGTTGCCAATCTGTAACACCCCCAAAATCTGGCATTGCGGAAGCGTTCGGGTCATGGGTGCTACTAAATTGATAATCACAACACAAGGTAACAAAGAACGGAATACATACTCCGTTTTAATTCATTAAGTCATGAAAATATTGTTTACAACATCGTTTGAGTAAATAAAGTGAGGCCCACAAATTCAGTTGTCCCAAACAAAAACATGTCATAATTAAAAAGCCATAGCATTCAGACAGTAGTCTATGACCCTTGCCCTGCCACCACCTTGTCATATCATTCAGCTTAAACACCTGAGAAAAACATGCTAAAAGTCAGCAAAAAACTGGTGAGTTCATAGGTTTATCAATAAGCAGTAAATCAGCAGTTGGACCATGAGTTTAGCATATGAATATTACAACCCATGCAATGTCATATAAAAATACTGTCTATTACGTTAGCACTAAGTTCATGCAACCGAAGCTATAACTTGAGTGCATGCTCTAGAAGCATGTTAAATATCAATGGCCCAGAAAGTGTGTATCCCAGACACTTGTAGTTTCGACATGGTATGCGTTCGTTTGCCTATCCGGTCAACCCGAACGGGGACGTTACTCCCAATAGATCTATTTATAACATTCGCGCTTCCCAGCAGGAATTGACAGTTCATGAGTTGGGCATAAAGGGACATAACAGGGGTTAGGCTAAACCACGTAACAGCATAGACAATAGTTTGGTCCTTAAAATAGTTTTGGATGTTTCTCACCCCAACAGTAAAACAAGTTTAAATAGTGTGGGGCTATAAACTTACCTTGATAAATAGCAGTCAGATCACAAAATGGTTCAGACAGTGTTCAGCACCAACACGCGACCTAGATTAGTAAGGTTTATTTTAGTTCATAGTTCAAATTCAAGAACTTCAGTAGTTTTAAAGAGGTTATGTTGTTGTTGCTGGTGTCGCAGCATTTAAATTGGAACAATGTTTTATCATTTGTAGATATTGGCTAATTGGAAGTGTTCAAGTGTTCATTAGAGAAAGATTAAAACGAATAAACCTCCGGATTGACAGAAATTGGGAGACTACGTACGGAAGACAATTACTATCGTATGTCAAACGTGGACGACATATGGAAACGTTGTCGTTAAGTGAGTGTATATACATCACCAAGTGTGTACACGAGTAAGTGTGTGTACGATGGTGTGTGTATATGCATATTTGTACATACATATAGTTTTGTAAAGGAATGTCTCATTTGAAAATGTTCTCATCATTGTTTACATTATTTCATGATATGTTAATGATTCGTGTATACATGAAATCATTGTTTTAACAAAATTGCAATTTGTGTTTGTAAAATAACCGTTTCATAATCTAACGACTTATATAAGTTTTGGTAAAATATTTCGAGTTATATGCCATTAAAAACAATAAATTAATTTATATTTCCAATTTTTACTGTTTCAGGTTGTTTATTTATATCGTTAAGTATGAAAATATGTTTTTCATTGCAACAATTTAAGCTTTTGAAAATAAACTCATGTTGAGTTTTTAAATTGTCCCGTGTGATATATTTATATATATATCGAGTGATTACATTTTATGATATGTAACGTAACAAACATTAGTCGAGTTGTTTTAATATAAATTTGAAATGATTTTTAACGACTATCTGGACGGTAACGATCACAACTCGTAAATTCGGGACGGATTATCTTACAGTCGATATAATATTTACGTTTGTGACAGATTGGGCTGTGGCCCACGTTTTATATCAAATAGACCAAATTTTGTTCACCCATTTTGGGCTGAAGTGTAAAGCAGACCAGCGGCCTGTGTGCCATATATTACAACTTGGGCTTCGGCCCAATGTGGTCCTTTAGTATACAAAGTAACTTTGGCTTAGTGGACTTATCACCTTGGCCCACCACATGCTTAAGGAAATTTGGCCCACTTATGAAAATGAAATTCCCAGTGTAACATAAGTTTAAGAGAGGCAGTAAAGGAGTTGGTATATTTTTTTGGTGGAGCGGTTATGTAAGGAAGAAAGGTTCGAACTTGAACACGACCAAATCATGATTGACAAAGGGTTTTGGTCTCATGTGAGAGTCCGTTATAAGACCAACGAACCGAGCACCCAAATAGGTGTTGCTAATGACCAAATGGTCGACTCAAACAAGGGAGAAAAGAGTGTCGACTGGGTTTTGAGATGCACTTGATTTACACCCTTTTCACGCGAGTCCAAGGCCATTTAGACCTACGACTCAAGACAACAACCAAATCGAGTATAATCTCGAGTAAGGTATCAAAGACAACTCGACAAGTTTTAGACTGCAGGCATTCGGTTTATGTCCTTTGAGTTGAGTACAACTCAACTCGTGTATCATATACAAGGCAAGCCAAATCGGCTATAAACGAAATCTTGAGTACTAACACTTCACCCGAATCTGTAACATGTTCACAATCATAGCACACAAGAATGAATAAGATTCGACCTAGTATTTAGAGATAGAGAGAGTGAGAAGAGAAGTTGGGAACTTTAGTGAGAGAAAAGAAAGTATATTAGGTTGAAAAGTATGAAAAGTTCCAACCCTCTGCTTTGGTGGGCGAGGGTATTTATACACCAAGCATAAACGCCCCATGTGGGCTGTGGAGTTAGCTGACAGTTGGTAAAGACCCGACCCAACTCCACGAATACTATGATAACTAAACTAATACTAATAATCCTACAAGCTACTTAATGCTAATAGACACTCAGGGTGACCGAGTCTTTCACATGAATATTTATATTCCTAACAATCTCCCCCTAAGGGTGGTCACCCCGGAAATTACACTTCGAATTCTAGCATTCTATTACATAGATTAGAGTTCCTAGCTCGTAGACTTTGATTCTTCTAAGTCTTTAATCTTTGTACTTTCAGCAGTGAACTTTTGATGACTGTTCTTTCTTCTTGGATGATCTTTGAGGATTCTTTGAGGTCATTATCCAACATACGTCTCCAAGTCATCTTTTTGCAGTATCGTCTCCATGTGATGTTGTGATCTTTGGACCGACATGCTCACACTTTTCTGGATCATGATTTTCAGCATCAGATTTGCGGAAGCAGTCTTGAAAGTCTTTCATTTATCATGATTTCTTGGATTATAATGATGAAGTGTGAGCATGGGGTGATGAATCGGCATCTTTTCAGCAATCAGCTGCAACCGCTAGGGATTCCTGCATAAGACAGTTAGCAATAAAATGTCCGGTATTTACAGGTTCGGACTTCGAGATTGTTAACTGCATAGTGTGAAAACTTTCTCTAATCCTTACCAAGGCCGTTCCTGAATTGGATACCCCCGAGAGGCTTACAAGATCTACCGAAGTACATCAACGATCAGGTGAGTCGCTGGAGTTCACTCCACGACTATAGACCGTTTGAAACCGCCGCGACCACTAAGCCTAATCCAGAATCGGACTTCGAGATGTTACTGCATAGTGTGAAAACTTTTACTTACCAAGCGTTCTGAATCGATACCGAGAGGCTTACAGATCTACCGAAGTACTAATTAGGTGAGTCGTGGGTTCACTCCCGACTATAGCGTTGAAACGCGCGACACTAGCTAATCCCAAGACTACCAAGACCTCTTAGGCTGTTTGATGTGACCCTGGCAGGAATTTCCATTCAATCACTGAGAATTACATTTGTAAATTCCCTCAAAAATGTTCTGGCAGATTGCTAAGATCTGCGTAGGACTCATAAGTTTACAACTGGTGTCCTTAATGTTGAAAAACCAGTGTAGAAGTAACATATGTTCCTATGAGATCTTATGATGAATCTCGTGGCTCTAGACTCGATAAGTGCAATTTTGGTGTCTCCTGTTTCAATATCAACATAAATCATAATGAGCAGTCGATAGATTATGCAGGGTTCCCCGTGAGAATGAAACAAGTCCTTTTAAGAGAACTTGAGTGGCTTAGAAGGTTTAGTGCAGTGCGTCACTGGGTCGATGACATCTTGTCTTCAATACCGGCGTCACCTTAGTAACAACCAGTAGCATATGAATTGAACCCGGTTTCTGTCCTAAGGTTGAATAAATGGAGGGCTATTTCTTTTCACCCTTTCTCATTATATTTCTTTTTAATTCTTCAACCCCTTCTTTCTCATATTACTCCTTTTTTCATAATCATACCTAAGGACTTTCTAATACTAGCTATTCGGTATTGTCCTTGGGTAGATCTCTCAGGCTCTGGCAGATCATAGGATGGTTTTCCTAACTTTAGCAACATTATAACACCATGACTATCCTATGTTGCCGTAAACCATTTATTTGAAACATCTCTCAAAGTGTTTATAATCAAGAAACACATTTTGCTAATACTTTGAGAGTTTTGAACTTTTCAAATGCTCCCCCTTAACATGTGCTTAGACGTATTTATTATAAATTTGCACATGTTGGGTAGAGCTTGCACTTTTTGAATTGATCCACTTTCAGTGAACATGACCGATTCGAGACACGCTTACATTACTAGTTAGACTAGCTTGAAATTATTACCCGGCCTGGTCAAGTCCACAGAAAGTTTCTCGAAATGGTACACACTACTCAGACAAGTCCTTTTCGAGACACGCTTACATCACTGGTTAGACGAGCTTGAAATTATTACCTGGCCAGGACAAGTCCTTTCGATTAATGACAGTTTTTGTTTCGTCAATTCATTTGTGAAGTCTGATTCGCACTCACATGAGATGCCATATCCTTTTTGTCACCATAAACCATTTGCTCCCCCTCAATATGTGCATTGATATACAAAAGAGTTTAGCACATATGAGAGAGCTTACATTTAAGACCAAAACATCACATTTTTATCAGATTGCATATTTAAATCACATTCTCTCCCCCGATCAAAAATTTCAAATCTTTTGAGATTTGTCATCTCAATTGATTTAAATAAGTTTAGAAAATATGGGAGAAAATGTGGTCAGGTTTAATATATGCTGATAGTGGAACATTACGATGCTCCCCCTCAATCTATGAGGGAGAATGTTAGTGTCAGGTATGATAGGTTTAGAAGATTTAAATTTAAAAAATCATACACTGCCACATAACAACCACATTTTATTCACTGCTTATTATGTACAGAGTGACATGTTTTGATGATATGAAATTTTGAAATCACTCTCCCCCTCTATCGATGACCCATTTTCTATTTAAAGAGCTATAGTCATTGATTGAGTGATAGATTTTTATGAAAAGATCAATTCTGATTGATTTCCAAAAAAATTCATGGTACCACCAAGTTTAGCACAAATACTTTCTTGAAGAATCATAGATTGAAAAGTATTTGCGATGTAAAGAAGACTTCTCTTCTTATACAAGAATTGATGCACTGAAACGTACATTAAATCGAATAAACATGGATATTAAGTAATCCATGCCCGAGTGAACTTCACCCAGTGGGAGGAACAGCCGTCTTTTGGGCGATGTGCTTTCCCCATAATGAAGAACGGGTTACAATCTGAAGTAACTGCAAGCCGACGTGACATGTTTTAACCATTTAATATAACTTCTGCTCGAGCTTCATTTAAAGACCCGTGTCATTATTGAATGACATTTCTAGGACCGTAAATGTTATCGATAAATAGAAGAAATGCCAAGAGGAATTATTTTTGGTATTTTTGTGTTTTTCTGATTTTTATAGGTTTTATATTTTTCTATTTTCTTTTTGGTTTAAAATATATACAAGGATATATGAAGCAAATCCCTTACTCCTCATTTTCTTCTTGAAGACACTTGAGGGTTTCTAGCGTCAAACTCTTCATGCCAAGTGGCGAGAGAATAAATTGGAACCGTTCTCTCGGGAGTGCCTTAGTGAAGATATCAGCCAACTGAAACTCAGTCCTTACGAAGTAAAGTTCAACAACCCCTTTCTCAACCTGTTCCCTTATAAAGTGATGCCGGATATCGATGTGCTTTGATCGGGAGTGTTGGACATTGTTGCAGCAAAGAGCTATAGCACTTTTGTTATCACAATACAGAGGAATCTTGTTGTATGCAAAGCCATAGTCTGATAGTTGAGATCTCATCCATAGGATTTGAGCACAGCACGCAGATATAGCAATGTATTCAGCCTCTGTGGAAGATATACATGTACTCATTTGCCTCTTCGATGACCAGCTTACTAACTTTTCTCCCAGAAACTGAGCACCTCCCGACATACTTCAACGAGTATCTTGACACCCTGCATGGTCTGCATCTGCATAGGCCGTGAGTGCCATGGCGGTGTCCTTAGGATACCAGAGACCCATGTGAATAGTTCCTTAAAGGTATCGAAATACCCGCTTTACCTCTTCCAGATGCTTTTTGGTAGGTTTAGACTGGTATCGAGCACATATGCATACCGCGAACAAGAGATCTGGCCTGCTAGCGGTGAGGTACATTGGGGATCCAATAATACTTCGAAACTTGGTTTGATCAACAGGGATCCCAGAGAGGTCTTCATCCATCTTCGATCTCTCAACCATAGGAGTGTCAACAGGATCACTTGAATCGAATCCAAACTTCTTCAATATTTCATTTGCATATTTGGATTGATTAATGAAGATGCCTCCGGGACTTTAAGAGATTTATAAACCTAAGAAGAACGACATTTGTCCCATCATAGACATTTGGAACTTAGAACTCATCTCTTTAGAAAACCGATCACATTCCATATGATCAGAGGAGGCAAAAATAATGTCATCTACGTCGATCTGGACGTGAAGTAGATGTTTGCCCGTTTTCCTAGTGAATAGTGTAGGATCAACAACACCTTTGGAGAATCTGTTTGCCAGAAAAAACTTAGACAAAGTGTCATACCATTCCCTAGGTCCCTGCTTTAAACCATATATGGCCTTCTTCAAGCGATTGACGTGATTAGGACGATCAGGGTCCATAAATCCTTCAGGTTGACATACATAGACTTCCTCTTTCAAATCACCATTTAATAATGTTGTCTTTACATCCATTTGGTAGAATGTTATATTCTGACTGGCAGCATTAGCGAGAGAGATTCTTATGGGTTCAATTCGAGCAACAGGTGTGAATGATTCTTCAAAGTCTATGCCCTCTTCTTGACGATATCCCTTTGCAACAAGTCGTGCCTTATTTTTCAGAACGTCGCCATGCTCATCAAGTTTCACTTTGAAGATCCACTTTAGAGCGATAATCATTGCACAATCTGGAGGAGGCACTAATTCCCATACTTTAAGTCGATCAAACTCATGAATTTCTTCTTGCATTGCATTAAACCAGCAGTCTTTAGACAAAGCATCTTTGAAATCTTTGGATTCGACTTTGGATAGTATAGAATTAAAGAAGCACCACAATGCATCGGTGGCAAGTTGCTTTCGTGTGGATACCGGACAAGAAGGATTTCCAATGATGTTGTCAATCGGATGATCATTGGTCCATTTTCTGAGATGATCATGTGGTTAAGGGTAGGGAACTGATGTTGCCGTGTTAGGATCCCCTGAAGAAGATGTCTCTGTAGAAGATTCAGGAGCAAATATATTCTCAAATGAAACATCATCAGCAGGAGCAAAAGGATTCACTTCAAAAGAATTGTCTACTACAGAGCCTTGTTGTACCGAACGAGATTGAATATTTGATGATGATGGTGAGTGACTGGCAGATGGTGCATCTTGACTAATTGAGACAGATACAGATGGACCCTCTGAATTTTGTGGAACTGGAGCAATAGTAACTGGAGGTACAGGTGGAGCTTCAGTTGTAGTATCAACTGTTGGTGGCTCAAAGTATTCATCAAACATCGGATCAAACAAATTCTTCAACTCTTCACTGGTAGGGGGTACATAAGGAACTGTAGGAGTGGGATGCTGTACAAGACCTGAACTAATTGGTCCAGGAGATAAAAGAATAGGTGCGGGTCCAGAACTTGTATGTCCTGGAGCCGTTTGCTCTGTCAACTCATTGAATGTCACGTGAATGGTTTCCATAATTTGTCGGGTTCGTTTGTTTTAGATTCGGTATCCCTTGCGATCTGGTGCATATCCAACGAAGAATCCTATATCTGCTTTAGCCTTTAGTTTTCCCAGATCCTGACTGTCATTTATAGGGTAGCATAGAGCACCGAACACTCGCAGAAAAGAAAGATCTGGTTTCTTGCCATGTATCAGCTCATAGGGAGATTTGTTGTGAAGAGTATGTATCAAGGATCGGTTTTGGGTGCAACAAGTTGTAGCAATTACTTCTGCCCAAAGAAACATCGGTGCCTTGGAAAATATCAGCATGGTTCGTGCAGCTTCCACAAGAGTACGATTTCATCTTTCAAGAACGCCGTTCTGCTGAGGAGTGCGTAGAACACTTTTCTGGTTAGTTATGCCAATACTTTCATAAAATTGAATGAGTTGTTGGTTAACAAACTCAGTCCCATTGTCCGTGCGGATGATTCTAACGGTTTTGTTGAGTCTTACTTGCAGCTGTTTGATAAGTTTGATGATAACCTCTGGAGTCTCGTCCTTGGTTCTCAAAAACTTCACCCATGTGAACCTAGAGTAGTCGTTGACAACTACAAGCACATATTTCTTCCCATTTATACTTTGCACTCTCATTGGTCCGCATAGATCCATGTGAAGGGTGTGGAGAACTTCCATGATGGTGTTGACAGTTTTGGGTTTGCGAGTATGCTTCTTGCTTTTACCCAGTTTACAAGCAGAACAAAGATAATCCTTCTCAAACTTCAATCTTGGCATTCCTCGAACAAGATCCTTGCGAGTAAGTTCATTTATGGTGCCGAAGTTTAATTGATTTAAACGATGATGCCAAAGCCATGATTTGTTCTTTGAAGCCTTTGAAAGCAACCAAATAAGAGAGGATCGCATCATGTCTTCAATAGAGATGGTGTATAGATTAGTGCCACGACTGCCTTTAAGAAGATCAATACCATCCAATTCTCTGACGAAACATGCGTGTTTTCTGAAAGCAACTTCAAGATCGGAATCACAAAATTGACCTACAGAAAACAAGTTGTGCCCAAGTCCTTCCACGTAGTATACTCTGGAAATTACACTGTCACCAAAAACATAATCTCCATAACCCATAATTTCCCCAAAATGGTCGTTCCCGAATCTAACTGTCCCAATAAATTTATTCATGAAATTATTGAGCCGTGAGCAATCCCCGGTCATATGTTTTGAGCAGCCTGAGTCCAAATACCAAAGGACGATTTGTACGACCAGCATTTGAAAACAGAAAACGATGGATAACTGAAAAAGGTAGATCTCCACGTGCAACTGGAGTCCGTTTGGTTAGTACAAACAAATTCTGGAACTACAGGATTCATAGATGCCATGGAATTCACAGTGGAAACTTCACTAGTAGCAACAATTAACGTAGTTACAGGGCATTGTGTCTCTAGAGGGAAAATTTGACCAGTTGGCTTCCATTCCTTAACCGTCACTACTTTATGATTAGCCATTCTAGTTAAGGGGCACTAATCTCCTAAAGTGAATTTTCTTGCAGTGGGTCTCCATTGATAACCAACATGAGCAAACAATTTTCCTGTTGCTTTCCAAATTTGCTTAATCAGTTTAGGTTTCCTAACATTCTTAACAGGGGATCATTGAGAAAACATCAATAATGACACAACACATTCATCATGATTACCAGAAATTAACTATTCATTACTTGTCTTACAAATAGCATTAGAATTCGAATTAATTACAGTAAGCGTATAGCCAATACTAGAATCAACACGATTCTTTTTTATCAAGTCAAACTTATTGTTCCTAAGGTGGACTTCTACTTTCTTCTCATGAGCACTCTTAGCTGGCGCAGTCCCATCTTTCTTTGTATTGCGACTAGGCTTTGACCCGCTAGCTTTAGTGTCACAGTTTACTCCTGTAGAAGCAATGATGGAAACATTAGTTTGTTTCACTGCCATTTGTTTTTCTGTTTTTGATGTGTTGGGTTCAGATGTCGTTAATGGTACATCAAAGGTAACATGCTTGTTCTTAGTCATTGAGGAAGATGCAATAAACCTATCTCACTTGTTATCAATCTTAGGACCTGTGCCAATTACGTATTCTAAGAGTTCCTGAGATCGTTTAGTGAGGAAGCAGGCATCTACAACTGCACTATCAAGTGGTTTATCTATCCTATCAGTTAATACAAATATCTTACTAAAAACCTTATTTATATTTTATGATCTTTACTTAGTTTTGTTAATGACAATTACAAAGCATATCTTTTAGCAAATTATAAATATTAGCTAAAGTCACTTTAAAACACATTTTATATTTCACAAGATTACTTAGAATTACAATTTACACCTCTGGTAGTTTATTTCCTTAAAAGGAAACTTTATTTTCAAAATGATACAATGACATCATGGCATACATCATACATAGATTATGTGATATCTTAGTTAGATCTTCAAGCAAGATAGTTGACTTTGGAAGATCTTGATATGGCAACACCAAGATATGGAAAGATTGTGGAAGATTTGGAGAGATTTGATAAATCTCTTAGCTGTCATACCTGCGGAACCAAACGACTACAAAGACGGATCCCTTTTGTGGGATCCGCCGGATCCGTGGGATGTTCACCAAGTTTGCCTATAAATAGCAGACTTATCATTTGTGCATTTCATCACTTACAAAGTAGAAAACATTCATCCATTTATTTACTAACCCATATTAGTCATATCATTGATCTCTCTTTTGTAGCAAAGAAGATCAAGCTAAAGAACTTCAACAAACATACTGTTGCAAGTTGTAGTAGCTAAGCACTGTGTGATATAGTTGTAGTTCACACATCATTATTTGTATCATTTATCTCAGTGAGTGTGGTTAGTGTTTTAGTCCTTAAAACACAAAGAGTGTAGGGAGTGGTTGTACCCTTGTGAAAGAACCAAACGGGAGTGGTTGAACCCTTGTAAAGAACTTGACATCTAGCTTAGTGTCGGTAATTGTATAGGCGACATTAGGTTGGTTATGCCTTGAAATAGAACCCGGTGTTTAGCTTAGTAACGGAAAAGGAAGTAAGCAACGTGTAAAGGTTTTCTCCACCTAGAAAGGAGTTTGTTTCTTAGTGAAGGATTACTCTCGAGTTAAAGGCTCGGGGAAGTGGAGTAGGGAAAGAAAAAGAGTCCTTGTAGCCGAACCACTATAAACATCCGTGTTATGTGGTTTGATCATTCCTCTCTTTACTTTTCGGATATATTGTTTGATTATTTTTTGCATAGTTTCATTGAATTCACATAAGTTACAAAATGGTTTAAATTAACTTTAAACGGTAAAACTATTCAACCCACCCTTCTAGTTTTCCACAATTGGTACCAGAGCGGTGTTACTCAAGAAATTTAAAATATATTGTATTTTAAAACTTGAAACGATCAAATGGATTTTGAAAACTTTAAAGAAGGGTAATCTATGCAAAGACCATCACTTTTTGAACCAAACAATTTTGTATACTGGAAAAATCACTTTGAGACTTATGTGAAGTCAAAGAACCGTAGGAAGTGTTTTAGATGCAGGAATTTTAGTCACTTTATAAGAGATTGTCCAAAGCCTCCAAAGAACAAATCTCAAATAGGAGATTGTAAAGATAATGACAACAAACCAAAGATCAACGAAGTTGCTCTCATGGCCAATGACACAGAAGAGGTACTTTCTGACTCGTCATACTCTTTCATAAATGATAACACGTTAGATATAGAATATAATAAATTATGTAAAATCATTCTAAAAATCATAAGTAAAAATAAGTTCTTAAAAACCAAAAAGGAATTTTTAGAAAATAAAATTCATCAGTTAAAAGAAAAAGTCATAGGATTAGAAAAAGGTAAAAGTACTAAAACATGTGTCTTATGTCAAGAACTAAAACATGAATTAGAAATACTAAAGCTTACCCAAGAGAATCTTATAAAATAAAACTCCGTTTTTAAAAGATTCGATAAGCACATAAACTGTACAAATGATACAATGAGGTTACTAAAAATACCTTATGGTAGTTTCAAGCCAGATTTCATGAAAAATGGTCACTTAAATGATTTTCAGATTCAAATGACAAAAGAAAATAAGACTACACCAACTGAGTCAGTGACCCACGGATCCAAAACTTTGGATCCGCGTGGTTTAACCAAAGGATCCGTAGGAACAGTACAGAAAAGTCAAAACTTAAATAGTATTGAACCTGTTAAGATATATAGAGAGCCTAACACTAATTCAATTAGAAGAAAAGATAAGAATGAAGTTAAAACGACAGTAGACACTTCATTATATAAAGGAACAATGCTTAGTGAACATATTCCATTTGATTACCTCCAAGATATTAGTGAACCTTGGTAATATTTTGATTAACCCAAAAGAACCCATGAGATATTGGGGACCAAATACTTGAGCTTTCATTAGGTATGCTTGAAAGAAAGGATTAGATCCAAATAAATGGATGAATGGAACTTCAAAATACATTGCTGAAAACAAATGTATCTTCTCAATCAACAAAGTGTCCAACGGAGGTTACATTTTGTTAAATAGCATTCTTAGAAACAACCATTGGAAAAAGGTACGGTTCCTCATAATTCCTCATGATAATTGCTCTCATAGATAATTCAGATTTCATACTCACTTAATATAAGTTATTGGTACCACATCTTTAATATAATATTTGAAAGTTAGCATGATGAGTAGGAAAAGGTTCTTAAACCTTTATGACATAAAATTAGATTAAAATACCTAAAGACAAGTATTGTTTTAACTTGGATTATATCTCAACAATATAGCATCAATACTTAGATAATGTCAATAAAATAGGATAAGTATATAGTATATTCTCTCGGTATTGCCGTAATCACAAACTTAAGCAAGCATCAAAAGTTTGGAATGATCAACTTGTCAAAATAAACAGTAAGTACACCTAGTAGAGAACATTCTTTACTAAGTAGGATCATGTGCTATTAGGATGACATCGTCTCCAAATCAACTTGTCAACATATGCCATGACTTCTCAAAAATCATGCATAACAAGTCTTGAAATAAGTAGATGAACTTCATCTAAGATCTTCAAAAAGTTAACAATTAGGAAAAAGGATATTTTCAACCAATTTGAATATATCACGGATATGCATAAGAAAATTTAGACTAGAAACCATTTGAAAAACACTCACGTTCTCCTAAACCAGACTCACCAAGGATTAAGATAGTAAATACACAAGATGACCCTAAACATATAGATGCATCAGGTAGAATATTCTATCCCATAGCTCCAAATATTATATATATCTACACTTTCAAGAAAATTTCAACTTGAAGCCATCAAACATTTAGGAACTTAAGAGACATTTATGGTATCTCAAAGGTACGGGTGTAGAAACCATAATATATGTCAACTAAGATCATCCCGGTAATTAGAGATATAGGAATAGTTGTGTACCAATGTGAGACATTGTATCACATCATGATTTACTAAGAAACAAATGGTCCTTGCTACCTTAAGGCAAAGTGTGGAGAAAACTCTAGTGGCCTATAATATTAACCTCTATAAACCTCTTTTCGCTTGTTGCAACAACATTATAAATGTTCACCTCAGCAAAAATTTAGCTTAACCTTTTAATCAACATTTCCGTCCTAAACAATGTTTAGATGATGAGAACATCTCGAATTGAGAAAGTTTCTCAAAAGACAACATTGATAATCTCGTCACAAATACCTTAAGAAAGAACCCTACTTCTGTCCATGGATTATTGAAAATATTGTTCGAATCCTAGTTCAACAAAAAAATGGAAATAACCAAACATATATTCTGATCCTGCAGATCCAATCGATAACAAGGGCGGAACCCTTGTTTGGGATCCGCCGGATCTGTGCTTTGCTGAGACTAATTCTCAATAAACAGACACTGTTTACTGTTCATTACACTCACTAACCACATAAAAACCAATTTTTTGACGACCCTTATCATCCCAAAACTCAAAAATTTCATTCGCCACAATTAACTCGCACCTAATCGATCATTGTAAGTATCCTAATCCATCTCAATCTCTTATTTGTGTCTAGAGTTCATATAGGTTGCACTAAATTAAATTAGGGATTATCAAAAATAATGAGGCACTTCAAAAATAACTATCAAATCATGTTTTCAATTAGACACTACAATAATCATCAAATACTCCATTAAGATTACTTTTTCACAACTAGGAAAAACTCCTTTCAATCATTGTTCATACAAAATCAAAAACATTATAATCCATATGTATTTTTGGATCAGGAGTGTTTGGATTATCTCATATTTTACTACAAAAATCTTTGCATCAAAAGAGTCGAGATAATCATACTCCACATTATTCTCATTCAGACACATAAGTATACATTATGTGATTCTAACTTAAATTGTATGTCTAGGAAAACTATGCCTCCCGCTACTAACTATGATCACAAAAAGACCACCAACTACCTACCCAAACATCATCAAACAAAGGGACTCTTAGAATCTCAAGTCAAAAATTTTAAAGCTTTAGAAAGTTGGTACGTTCATGAAGGCAGAACTGTAGATTCATCATTCTTAGAAGAAACAAACATCCGTGAGCAAATGACTGTCATTCAATTTGATGCACTCCTAGACATAGATGAGCCAATCATCCCTAGGTTTATTCTCGAGTTTTATGCTTCCGTGAAACTCATCACTAATGACCTTGGATCTTTTAGCATCCATTTCAAAATAATCCAAAATCCCTACAATTTCCCATTAAATCATTTCGGGGAAGTATTAGGCATTCCTTGAGAAGGAACTTGTTTCTACTCAGACAAATGGCCTTTAACCATTCTTGATTCAAACCTAGGTCGTGAACACCCATATGATACTCCTCTAACTCCTAAAGAAACAATCTGTGATCATCTTTTCAAGCCTAGAAGCGACCAAACTAAGAAACTCTGAGGAAAAGATGTTAGTCGTGATCCATTCGCTATGGAACTCAATGAACTTAAACCCGAATTTAAGAAACTTGAAGAGATTCTTAGAGTAAATGTCATTAGCACTATTGGAAACAAAGATCATGTGAATGCAAGCTTATGCTACATGCTCTATTGTGTGTCTACTCATCAAAAGTTCAATCTAGCCTACTATATCGCCAAAAGAATGGTCGATATACGTGTCTTAGGAAAAACCTCAATGCCATATGGAATGCTTCTTACACGTTTGTTTAGAGCTTCCATTCCTATTCCTCTAGACTCATTTGGCTTTGTTCCAGAATACATCAAAATCAAACACACCTTCATTCCACTTAGTAACTATAGAGTGGCAGTAGGTAAAGGGAAACGGGCTCACACCTCATCCTCATCTTCATCATCATCATCGGCTAGTGATGAAGATGGTTTACCTAACTCTAAGCTTCCTCCAATCGACTACTTGAGTCAACTTCCTTCCCTTGATGATGAATCTGCGGAACATCGACAAGCAAAGGGAATTTTAAAGAATGTAGGACGATGGATGATGAAACTCCGCAAGGATCAGAAGAAAATACATAGATTATTGAAAGATAAGTAAGATTTAAATATTGTTTGGTATAATACGTTATTAGACTATGTATTGTTAAATTTATGTGCTTACTAAGACCTTATGATAGTACTTGACTCTTTTGTGGTTTAGCTCAATTTAAACTAATGATAACATGTATTGTTATCAATTTTACGAATTTAAGCCACTGTTTGGCTTAACTTCCTTTGTGATGAAGTTTGATGATCAACTTTATTTATAACATGTGTTAGAATCTACATATTTGGTATCTTCGCTTTACATAATAGACAATAGATATGTTCCAGGTGAATTTACAGGTTTTCATTGAAAAACGCAAAATTTGCATTGCTCACTGTTTGTCTTAGGATTTTTGTTCAGCGGATTTGGCGGATCCCTCAGTTTGGATCCGCCTAGTGTTAACGTTGGCTCCGCCCATCTTAAACCTGCGCATCAGACGGATCCAAAAGTTTTGGATCCGCATGGTTTGTCATTTGGATCCGCAGGAATACACAGTAATCTTTTTTCACAAAATCCAACTCATTCCAATACTTAGATTGTTGTTTAGCTTTCTTAGATTATATTTAGACATCTTAGAAAATTAGAAAAATCCACTTCCCACTAAAAATTGAATATTTTGTCCTGCTCATAACTCACAAACTCTTTCATTACCTTCTCGAAAACCGTGAATCAATCACATTTCTCCCTTTTGAGTCATCTTTCTGCATACCTTCATGTCAACTCCATTTCTATGGATTGACTTTGTCAATAGGACAAACTACTTTATCTTGTTCCAAGTCTTTGAAATTTACACATCATTAATCCAAACACCAACTTCTATAAAAATGGGAAGTATAAATTAGAACCTTAAGATGATCATAACACACTAAATCTTCATCTTCTTTGCACATCATACCTGTAAACCTCTCACAATGCACAAATCAAACAAATCTCATATGTCTAGACCATACAGACAAACCGCTAGAATTAGTGTTAGACCTTACTGGCTCGTTAATCCAGTTCCAAACATAAGTTCACCAATCATATCCACTACTACCACTACAACTTCTATCATAACTCCTATAGTCAACATGTCTTCATCTCCAAAATCACCATCACCAATCATAATTCCACTAGGTACAACATCATCACCCACATATAGCACACCACCACCTGTAACTACACTAATAGCTTCCTCACCATCACCTTTACCATCTGAAGAAAGAAAATCATCATCACCACTAAATCCACCCAACCTTCAACCACATGATCTACTTACCACACTTCAATACATTGATGATTCAATATGGCTAAATCAAACAAACACTCAAGAAAATGAAGAACATAACACTAACCTTTGTGACACTAAGGATTTAGAAACTATGTGGCTAGCTTCCATCATATCTCCATCAACACCAACAAATTCCTCTTCATAGAAGCTGTTAGCTTTTCCTAAGTATCATCTTAGTGTACTTCGTAGAATTATTCTAGGATTTCTTCAATTTTTAGGGACTTTCTAAATGTAACTTCAAGTTTGAGACGTTTGTCACAAACAAATTTTCAATGAATAAAAGTTACATTTCAATATTTGTAGTACTATCTTACTTTAATATATGACAGATTTGGCCTCTCATGTTTTGGACAATTTTTTCTATCAGACACTAACATTTTTTCTACAAGCTTAACGACGGATCTGGCGGATCCCTCATTTTGGATCCGCCATGTGTTAGCCTTGGCTCCGCCATTCTTCAACCTGTGGATCAGGCGAATCCCAAAATTTGGATCCGCACGCCTTGTCGATTGGATCCGCAGGTGTAACAGTAACAATCCCAAATATTTTTGACTCATCCCGATTCTTAGATTTTAGTTTCTAGTGTTCTTTAGAATAGGTTCACTGATCATTATACATCTTAGAATGATTTAGAAACTCTTAGAAACTTAAGAACAACATTTCCTACCAAAATTTGAATCTTTAAATTTAAGGAGTGAGTTACCTTTCTAATACAAACAAGGAACCCTTTTTAGGGATCCTTCAAATCCGTGGGTACATCACATCACAGGATTTTCCACTATCCCTTTGCATTTACTGCATATCTTCATCATATTACTCAACATAAGTTCTATGGATTGACTTATGTGATGTGATTTGCACAAATTTTTTGTTCTAAATAATTAGGAACCAACATTCTCTATTGGATTTACATCAAATCCAAACACTAGTTTCTATAAACCATCTGCCTATAAATTAAGATCATAACTTAGAGCAAAACTCACTCATTTACCTTCTTCACCACATATAACCTGTACATCTTAGTTCTCTTAGCTCACCATGACCAAATCAAACAACTCTTCAACCTCTAAACCTCTAAAACAAACCACACGCATTAGTGTTAAGCCTTGTTGCTTTATAAATCTTGCAAACTCATCATCAGAGGAATCATCTCCTCTTAATATCTCATCTCCTATTGCAAGTGAGAATTTCCTCAATCTATCAACACCTACACCATCAAATGTGGTCATACAAACTCCTCCTCCAACAATCACACCCATAGCAACCACACCACCACCCGCTCCATCACAGACTGTCAAATCCCCATCACCCCCAAAATCACCCAAGTTGCAACCTATGGAGCTATTTAGGACTCCACCTACATCACCACATCCATACCTTGATGACTTGGAGGATCTCCCACCAAGATCAACCAATCCTCCACCCATGACCTTTGAAGGTCAAGAGCCTATGCTTTTTCATCCGATTTTCCCGGATATCCATGGTCCTTTATACCATGATGCACCATCATCTCAACCTCAAATACCACCTCTCTCACCCACATCAACTCTCATTGCCATAGATGAGGCAATGTGGATCAATTTGCCTCAAACCCATGAGGAGATTAGTGAAGAGCTCAACCGTCTCTACACTCTCTCGGGTATGGTAGATCACCGCCTCAATGAAGCCATGGACCTTCAATCCATCCTCATGAACTCCATCCAAACACCACCACCAACCAATGAACAAGAACAACATCCACCACCCAACAACCAATCACCACCACCACCACCACAACCAAATGAGCCTACTTTTTCCGCCCGGTTTTCCTCGCCATGATTGCAACATGTGTGAAAGAACCGCTCACATAGCTCAAAGGACAAACATTTTGGTGCACGAGCTCCAAAATGAAATGAGGTTCATATTGAATCACATTCTTGAGCATCTTAACGCCATCTCTCATCCTCCTCAATAGGAGTATTCTAGTCTCATTATATAGGACCTTTAAGGATGTTGTCTTAGGATTTTTAAGATGTATTTTTCATTTTCTTGTAACTTCATATTTTTTTGACTTTGGTCACATATTTTCAATATATATGAATGTTATATGTTATGCTTGTGAGTGATCAACATTAAGCATATTATCATTATTTAGGTGACTAACATCATTATATAGCCATTTGGAATCTACATTATAGTTTGATCACTTGTACTTTAGGTACAAAATTTTGATCAGACACTACATTTTGACTTTTTCAAGTCAACTAGATAAACATTCTTATTTGGATGACCATTTCATATGCATTATGCTTCTCCATTGAAGCTATTTACAACTAACATTTCTTTTGTAGCATCTCATACCCTTCAAATGTATACGTTGGGACTCTTGTAATGGGGAGTATACATCAAGGGGGAGCATTTCATTTTTCTAACCATTTGTTTTGTAGGTTCATGCATCATTACCTTGTTACTCCATTTAGGGGGAGTATCAAATAAGGGGGAGCTCTTAAAGTTCTCAAAATCGCATTCCGCTACGCAACTCTTCTTTTTGTTTCGACAAAAAGAGGGAGAAATGGTTAAGTTTGCATAACTGTGAATCATCACAGTACATACACTTTTGCATAAAAATAGTTTTTAAACTCAAATAAAAAAAAACTTAATCTATATTTTAAAGAACTAATGCTATATTTATTCCTTTGCTCAAAAATATACTTTATGTTTTGTCATCAACAAAAAGGGGGAGATTGTTAATACAAATATCGTACGAAAAACGTTATTTATATTTTACGACCTTTACTTAGTTTTGTTAATGACAATTACAAAGCATATCTTTTAGCAAATTATAAATATTACCTAAAGTCACTTTAAAACATATTTTATATTTCACAAGATTACTTAGAATTACAATTTACACATCTACTAGTTTATTTCCTTAAAAGGAAACTTTATTTTCAAAATGATACAATGACATCATGGCATACATCATACATAGATTATGTGATATCTTAGTTAGATCTTCAAGCAAGATAGTTGACTTTGGAAGATCTTGATATGACAACACAAAGATATGGAAAGATTGTGGAAGATTTGGAGAGATTTGATAAATCTCTTAGCTGTCATACCTGCGGAACCAAACGACTACAAAGACGGATCCCTTTTGTGGGATCCGCCGGATCCGTGGGATGTTCACCAAGTTTGCCTATAAATAGCAGACTTATCATTTGTCCATTTCATCACTTACAAAGTAGAAAACATTCATCCATTTATTTACTAACCCATATTAGTCATATCATTGATCTCTCTTTTGTAGCAAAGAAGATCAAGCTAAAGAACTTCAACAAACATACTGTTGCAAGTTGTAGTAGCTAAGCACTGTGTGATATAGTTGTAGTTCACACATCATTATTTGTATCATTTATCTCAGTGAGTGTGGTTAGTGTTTTAGTCCTCAAAACACAAAGAGTTTAGGGAGTGGTTGTACCCTTGTGAAAGAACCAAACGGGAGTGGTTGAACCCTTGTAAAGAACTCGACATCTAGCTTAGTGTCGGTAATTGTATAGGCGACGTTAGGTTGGTTCTGCCTTGAAATAGAACTCGGTGTTTAGCTTAGTACCGGAAAAGGAAGTAAGCAACATGTAAAGGTTTTCTCCACCTAGAAAGGAGTTTGTTTCTTAGTGAAGGATTACTCTCGAGTTAAAGGCTCGGGGAAGTGGAGTAGGGCAAGGAAAAGAGTCCTTGTAGCCGAAACACTATAAACATCCGTGTTATGTGGTTTGATCATTCCTCTCTTTACTTTTCGGATATATTGTTTGATTATTTTTTTGCATAGTTTCATTGAATTCACTTAAGTTACAAAACGGTTTAAATTAACTTTAAACGGTAAAACTATTCAACCCCCCCCTTCTAATTTTTCACACTATCCTCTTCTACGATCTCACGAAGGGTATCAAGGCTATCCTTAAGGTGAGTGAGATATACTTGATGAGCAGACCTATTGTTCCTAAGTGGAAGCGGAATTGGCACAACATCAATTGCATACTTATTACAAGCAGAAACCTTTGGAACAACATTATCACTAGTGATAATTGGCATTTTCCCTTTCACCTGAGTCTTTAGATTCTCAATCTCATTTAGCAAAGAAGTTATCTTTTCATTCTAATTGTTACGTGTGACTTTAATCGAGTCATATAACTCTTTGTAATGCTGTTTGATTTTTGATTTTTCAGCTTGAAAACAATCATTTTCATGTTGTAATTTATTGATGGTGTTTGGATAGTGAAAATTCTGAGAATCTAAAGACGATGGTTTATGGTGGCCAATCACATCACACTTATTCGATTTTAATTGGGGAATTTGGGCCCTCAATTATCGAATCATGTTAGTGTGAGCTTGAATTTTTTTCATCTCGTTTGCTTAATTCAAAATATGCAACAAATTCAGGAGCATCCAAAGATGTCTTGGCATTTGAGATTTTGGTTCTTTCTTCTAAATGTTGAAATTTTAATTGCAAATTAAGATTATCAACCTCTAGTTTTGAAAAATGCCGGACCATGTTTTCATGGTCATCGTTTTGAATTTTCTCATGCAATTTAAAATTCTCCCCCTCAAGATCAACAACACGATTCTGGGAAACATTCAATGCAATACACAACTCATGAAATTGACAAGTAGTTAATGCAAAATCAGTAGTAGTATAAAATACATCCTGTGCAATACATCTAGCAAGCAAATTCTCATTGGTGATGAGAATGTTCTTTCTGTCAATCTTACAACATTTAAGATCAATAGCATTTTGTTTTCCCATGTTTTCCATTTCTTTAAACACTTCTTTCATTTCTTTGAATTCAGTTTCAAGGGTTTTTTGCATGCCCTCAAAATGTTGTTTGAGAAGTTTAAAAAATGGAATAACCTCAGTTAGGTAGCACTGTTTTGTTAGTTCAAAACCCCTTTCCCCTTCAGTAATTCCCATTGGCGTAACTCTCTTCTTGCGTGGGTGTATTGGGTGGGTACACCGTTGATGCCGCTATCTTTCTAAAGGGTGGAGTTTTGGCTTAAAGTTCTTCGGCTTTCCCTTTTTCTAAGTATAAAGACCAAATATTTGTTCTGGGGTCAACTTAGTCTGAGGCACAAAAATAGCTAATCGGTTCTCCTCATAGTAATCATGGGGTTTGATTATGACTCGATTTGCTATACATTTGGGATCCTTCATTTTTTCAGCCATTCTTTCTCTACTTATTACTTCTATCTCATTACTCTCTTCAAATGATGACACATCGGGAGGGGCATGACCAGGCTTAAGCATTACATTTGCATCATATAAGGCAGGTTGGGCTACTTTAGCACTCCTAAGGAAAGCTGGTTTAGGTTCACCTATATCCTTTTCACTATGTTTATCACACAATTTTTAATGCTTTTGAATCATTTGAGCAGTTTGTCTGGTTTGGTCTTGTGTGTACAACTTGTTTTCAATCTTATTCTTTAACGTTTTAAGTCTGGAAAAATCATTTAAGAGTTTTGTTTCTTTTTCTTTGAAATCTTGTTTTAGTATATTTACACTTTCTTGAATCTCCTATTTTTGTTTAACAGTCTGATCCAGTTGTTTTCGTAAAGAATATAACTCCTTTTTCAATGTTTCTTCCCTTAAATTACGTTCTGTTATAAATGTACGTATTTGACTATCCATTTTCTGCTCACGTTCAGTTAGCTCAAATTTTGCACGTTGTTCATATATGGCCACCTGATCTTTATAGATATTAAGTCTAGTGATCAAAGTGTCATCAGGGATAAACACGGTGTTCTCATGCAACTCACAAGTATCATCAACAACAGAAGATGCACTACTTGGTACAACAGACACGTCGTTGTGATTCACATATTGTTCATATGGAATAACATTACTATTTCCCATATTGACAGTATCTGATTCAACAACATTTGTCTATTGTACTTTGTTGGGAATCTTCTATTAATCTACCATCTAATATGTGTCATAAAGCTTTAGTACCTCAGATATGATAGATGCATTGAAAGGACCAGCTTGTTGTGGTGATGAGACTACAGAAGACAGATTAGCCATGAAGATGGTTTGAGCAGTGGGTTCATCATCAACGTCTGAGTCAAAAGCATCGCAGTCATCAGCTTGGAAGATGTTGGGATCATTTAGTGCCAAGTCCTGAACTGGTTGATCATCCACATCAGCATCAAACGTGTTCCCCTCATCACCAGCAAGAAACAATAACTCTTCTTCGTCCAAAGCTGCTCCATTCTCTTGAGCTTGCATCAACAGCATCTTATCTTTGAAGTAGTCAGAGTTCTGTGGACGCTTTGGTTGATCATCCACATTAGCATTCCCAACTCTGTTCTGTATATTACCCCGAGCAACATTCCTTTGATTCACATTCTGCCTTCCCTGAACATTCTGAACCACAACCCTTCCATCTTCCACTGTTGCTTGATTACGTGGATTTGATGAAGTTCGAAGTTGGTTGTTGGTTTGAGGGAGTGTTGCTCTGAACTGTTGGACAAGTAAAGAAACTTGGTTGGAGAGATTATCAATCATCTTGTCAGTGTGAGAGTATCCTGAATCCAGATGGGTGTTCACAGCAGATGGTGGGTGCAAAGATGATTGGACAAATGATGTATGATTCTGTGATGAAGAGGGATGGTGATAAAGATGATCATGTGAGGATTGATTGATCGGCTGAACATTTGAGATAAAAGAAAGTGGATCATTTGTTGTTGTTAGATTGAGTTTTTCCCTCAGTTGACAATCATAAACAGCATGCTTTTCATGTCGTTGTAAGTAAGTATACAGCTGTTCATAATTGGTCTGTCTCAATCCTTTTTTGAGCTTCACGACTGTAACAAATCTATCCCACTCGGGTGACATGTTGTTCATAAACTTAGAATTGAGCTGGATATTTGACATTGTTATCCTGATGATCCTCATGTCATTCACAAGCTTGTGAAATCTCACATAATAGTCAGTGATGTTTTCACCAGGATTCATCTTGAAGTTCTCAAACTCATCATACAACTGAGATTCACGATCTTCTTTGGTCAGTTCAGATCCAGCCAGAAGCATTTTGACATTTTTCGAAACAGCTTTGGCTTCGGTGTTGAAGTTGATAAGCTTGTAAACGTCTTTGGGAAGTCCTTGAATCACAATGTTAGAAGCTCTAATGTCTGCATCATAAAGCTTCGTTTCCTCTTCATTAAGATCGTTGCAAGTACGTGTCTTGTCGATTCCAAGAGTAACAGTTCCATCCTCAGCAGTAGTGACAACATCTCTAGTGGTGCCCATTTGAAAAGGTCCTTCATCAATGGATTTAAGAATGTTAACACCATTCTCTTTTCCCAAGCAATAAAGTCGTATTCTTTGTGCCCAGGATTCATAATCCGTCCTATCTAGCATAGGAGGGCGGGTATCGGACCCGGCAGCTTGAATGTCATCAGAAGGAGTGATTGCCATGATGTAAACTTGCACAGGATTTTACAACTCTTGTGATTTAAACCGAGAAATCAATTTTTTCGTGGGATTTTATAACATCAACAAAAGAAACCTTAAGATACTAATTACTTGAGTGTGATATGATAATGTTTGCCAATCACAATGAATAATCAAAGGTAAATTGCAATACTGGTCTTCAAAAATCAAGTCACAGAAGTCAAGTCGCAACTGATTAAATCGCAACAAGTCAAGTCACAATTAGTCAAATCGCAGCAAGTCAAATCGCAATTAACCAAATGCAATAAGTCAAATCTCAAGTATCAACTCGCAATGTCAAATCGCAACTGGTCAAGTCGCAATTAGTCAAGTCGCAACTAGTTAAATCGCAACTTGTCAATTCGCAACTAATCAAATCGCAACTAGTCAAATAGCAGTGACTCAAATCGCAAAGACTCAAATCGCAGGCTCACTCAAATCGCAGGCTCAAATCGCAAGTATCAAATCGCAATTCACAACGGGACAAAACTGTCACTTTCTTGTGATTTGTCTTCTTTCCCGTTTTTAGTAAAACGCCAAATCGCAGGACAAACAATACCCAAATCACAACACAGAAATCCTTACCGAGAGTCAAATCGCAACCTAGAAAAAACCTTCAAACATACGAATATGCCTCAAAATATCTAACAAGCTTATGAAATAAGCTAACCAATCACTAAAATAAGCTATTACAACAATCCTAAACACGAAAGTACAAGCTTGTAACTAATCAAACCACACACAAAGTCGAACCAATGTGTTTTCCCTAATAACTAGTCGAACCAAAAAAAACACAAGACCAATCAAAGAAATCCGAGAACATACGATCAAACGAACCTAACCATGGCTCTTGACACCAATTGTAACATGTTCACAATCATAACACACAAGAATAAATAAGATTCGGCCTAGTATTTAGAGAGAGAGAGAGAGAGTGAGATGAGAAGTTGGGAACTTTAGTGAGAGAAAAGAAATTATATTAGGTTGAAAAGTATGAGAAGTTCCAACCCTCTCCTTTGGTGGGAGAGGGTATTTATACACCAAGCATAAACGCCCCATGTGGGCTGTGAAGTGAGCTGACAGTGGGTAAAGACCCGACCCAACTCCACGAATACTACGATAACTAAACTAATACTAATAATCCTACGAGCTACTTAATGCTAATAGACACTCGGGGTGACCGAGTCTTTCACATGAATATTTATATTTCTAACAGAATCGAAACTCATATTTTGACCAGTTGCGATTTATATACCCTATTCGACCATATCACAAACACCTTGTGAGCAAGTCATTACACAATCATCTGAATACATATGAACATCATTCGCAGGAACTTATATGCGGACTAACAAAGTGTAATCTTGACTTAAACACAATGACTTGAACACATCCTAGCAACAACGATTTAAGCTCAACTTAACCTACTTTCTTTCTTAGATTTAGCTAACACAACATTCGGTTTAAGGTCGATCAATGAGATGAACAAGAGTAGTCAACACAACTCATTTAATGACACTCCTCCTGATTTTTGAGCCAATATTAGTTTCTTTATTGTGTTCCAATATTACCAGTTTCAAAATCCCGTTTAACCACACCAAGACAACCACATCATTCAACATAATTATTGACCATGAAATTTATATCAACACAAGGAAAATAATGTATAATTCAAGAGCAACAATGAATAAAACAACAATAATGAGTGAGATTTAAACCTTACAAAGGAAGATAATGGATCGATTACAGGCAAGAACAAGAATCCAATCCGATTTCCAAGTACTCCACACACCCTTTTCTTCTTCTTGGACCTTCGAATGAGGTATACAATTGAGGTGAGATGGGTTTTGTGTGGTTGCTCTCCTGGAAATCGTTGGTCTTAAAGAACAATACATGGCAAACTTTGGCCTCTCTTTTGATCTTCCAAGGGTTAGATTCCGCCATTTTAGGCTATCTTCCCTTTCCTTTCTTTGATCTCGAGGAAGTTTGACCCATAAGGAGCGGATTTGAGTATCGACAAAGCCATGGGGAGGTACAAAAGTGTTATAGATGGCAATGGGGAATGGTGATGGTGACGTTCCTGGGTTTCTTCAACAAGGAAGAAGTCAAAATGGATTGGTTTTGCTGTGTGGTTGTGGAGGTCGAAAAGAAAGGAGAACAGGAACGCAAAGTATAGAAGGTAGGGGTCACATGGGTGAGTGGGGTTTTTATTTCTTTGTGTTTGTTGTATAGTGTGTTATGTATTGTGTATACCCCGTGTTCTGTCGAGCTGAGGTAAAATTGTGGTGCCTCGGTTTCACGTAACTGTGAGAAATGTAAATCTGGAGCCGTTTTTATAATACTGGTGTAAAATAAAATTTGTTGACTCCGAAAATGAATTTTTTAGTTTAACCATTACTAATGTGGTGTCGGTACGCGTGTGGTGTCGGTTTTCGGGAAAAACAAGATAACCTCTCGTTTTTGTTACATTGTTGTTTGTAACTGTCAGAAAGTGATAAATTCACTTTTATTGATAAATTCAAATAGTTTTGGTGAGTTATTGTATGCTATTGCGTGCAGGTTTGCTTCCCGTAATAGTTATGTAAACACATAAATGTTCAGTTTAACAGTTTTGTAATAATAAATTGACATTTATTATTAAAATATTAGTGGGAAAATTACCATTTGTCACACTACTACCGTCCTTCATCATCGGGAATAAAACGGAAGCACCCTACAGAGATACGCTCAGACGAACACAACCACTTCCAATTTCTTGTTGTTGCTCCTTCAGTTCTCTCAATACAAGGTCAATACGACTTCACATTCTGGAGGAAATCTTGGTATTTCGTTCAGGGATTACTTCGAGAGAATTCAGATTGCAAAATGGCTCTCAAGGTGAGATCCATTCTATGGTGTACAGAAATAGGTGCTAGGAACCTTCACATCCGCGAAAATAACATACGAGTTTCCAGGGTAGTAATCGTAACAACAGTTTAATCAGTCGGAACACATGGTAAAAAGAATTTAGGGTGTTCGAATCGTCCAAGGTGTACCGTATGTCAGTAGTTAGCATCTTGATGCTCAGTCAACTAATCCATACCAGAATAACATCGAATTTAATACTCCAGATAAAGACATATCAGCAGAGTGGATCTTATCATTCAAAAGTGAGGGAAACATTCTCATACTCGTGGTTAATCCCCACAAGATTTCTCATATGAATAGGAATGGGTAAGATGAATCTAATAGTGTAGGGAGACTTAAATATGTTTAGCAAAAGCAAGATAAGTTACAGAATGTGTCAAACACATCATGGTCACAAGAATTCTCAGAATGATCTAAGAGGCATCTAAATGATTAACAAACGAATCAGAGGTTAAGGCCGGAATCCGAAAATAAGGCTTATATAGTGTCAGGCATTACTACAGAATTCTCAACGCATTCTAAACTTGCTCGGTCACAAATCTTGGGTTGTGCAAAATAATAAGTTTCTAATCTCTGGAAAAGTGATCTTAAAAGGGCTTAACTAAAAGTAAGGCACGATTCAGAGTGATGCGAAAGCAATGATACTTAAACAAATGTCTTATAGTCTACCCAATCCTCACCGGTCATAATTTAAGTTTCTTCAGAGTGGAAATCCTAAGGCAAATTCTCAAAGGTTGTTTCATAAGCTCCTATAGTGCAAATCTAAGGGCCAAATCTTTCACAGGTCATAACTTCAAGTACTACAGGTCGAAGCCTAAGCTCTGATACCATAATTGTAACACCCCAACCCGAACAGGGCCTAAGTGTAACATTATGGTGTCAATCAGAACATATAAACGCAAACGGAAGACTTCTTATTAAATACTAAGTCAAGAATTACAAGGACTTACGAAATATAATCCAAACAATAATCTAAATGCAATACATATCCAAAGCATAATGTCTACAATCATAACTCCAATAATGGAATCTAATCAAGGGTAGGTCCACTATCTTCTACTCTCAACACTCATGCCCAGCATCCCGCTTATAACCTGCCGCAGAGAAAAGAAAATGCGGCTGAGCTAACGCTCAGTGAACATATATAAACAAATGAAAGGTAATAACCGTATACGAAATGAATAAGCGAATGAATCCAAGAGAACTTGCTAAACAAGATGTCAAACAGAATATAGAACATATGAAAGGGATCAAAGCATAATAATGAACATAAAGTGGATATCAATATCAAAGGAAATGCCCAAAAAATCATATAACAAATTGTACATGGAGTAGCTAGCTCGATGTACCAAATAGTGAAATGGGGTGTATTGCACACACTCAAGTCCATCCACAAGCATATATCAAATCTGAACAAAGTACCTAGGATGCATCCATATGCTCCCTTCAAAATAGATATACATATGCCAGTTCTAGACTAAACATACATACAATAAACACGGGCCAGGTGCGCCATATATACAGCTATATAAACAAATGGGAACGCTGTTGAAAAAAACCCACCTCTACAGATAGTGTCAATACCATTGGTGCATCAATGGCATAGCCATGGACTCCCCATGACTAGCTACAAATATGGGCAACATAATAGGCATAGTACATGCAATCTAATGATAAAGGATAATTATAAATTATCCAACTCAGATAATAGCTATAGGAATAGAATATTGCATGAAACGAATAATCAAACAAATACTGAACAAATATGGATCAAAGCATATCAAATAACAAATATCAGGAAATCAATGAGTCATGAGATAACTCTTACTGAAAAAGGAAAGAATATATGTACCTTAGCAAGCAAATGAAATGGATGTAAAGAACTGAACACAGGACAGGAAATCACTCCCTCTTCAGAGAATCTACACGAATTAGGGATCATATGTTACTTATTATCTTATAGTTAATCAGATTACACATTTTAGGGTTTCCTTCTATTTTAAGTAACTTTCCATTTTTAGTAACTTTCCATAATTAGTAACTTTAGGGTAACATTCCGAATCAATCAATTTTAGGTTTACCAATGATAGTAAGTTAAGTATAGGGTTTAGAATGTATTTAAATCAATTAATGACCAAATTAGAGTTTAAATGCATTAAATTAGGTTTAGGACTTATAATTACTGAATTAGGGTTTATATTGCAATTCTGGACCAGTTTCTTATGATTTTTCATTCCTGCCATTTAAGCTCCAAAAATTCTGAAATAATTATATGTGATTCCCATATTAGTTTAACATCTTCACAAATTTTTATAGATTTTATTATCAAGTACAAGTATTGTTTCAAAAATGATCCTTCCAGACCTGCCCAGAAAGTTAACTGGACATACATACAGAAATTTTGCCTTTAATTAACCCATTTCGACACTTCAAAAAAATCTATAAAAATTCTAGGAAGTCACAAATATCTCAAAGATCACTCCTGTAAAAGGAGAGCTCTTAATACCTTATGGTTTGAAAACTAAAAATCAAAAACATCGACAGATTTTCAAACTCAGATTCTTAGGTTTGACAACTTATGTTTCAAAAATAAAAAAGGTTACTTACCGATTTCTATTTGCTATGAATCTTACATTAACAGAAAGTTGACAAGTAGTACTTATGTTTAGACTTAAAAATCACTCAAACACACGTTGGCATCTTTAGTTTTGACACTCATCAATCCAACCCAAATTCTGCACAAATTTAAAAAGACATAACATGTAAAACAAGACCAAAACAAACCTAATCCCCCTAATCTTTTTAAATCCGATTCACACACACCTTATTATGGTTTAATCACATAACTCACACATGTTTTACAGCCCTTACATGACCCACACACGATACACACACGACACAAAAATAACAAGCCGCAACATCACATAAAATCACACCAAACGAGCCATAAACCCACGCATTTATTGTGTACGCCCCACCATCAATTCTTAGGGTTTGTTTCCAGAATTTTAGGTCACATATTAATGAGTATGTTAGGTCTAATTAGAGCTTGTTTCAGATCTGATTCATATGGCCAAAACAGAAACACCAGGTCGACATATATATTACACAATCTATGATTTTATGTGGCGTTTATGTGTTATACGTATTCACAGATTCAACGAGGCCATCAAATAACATTTAGACAAGATAATTAACATGTTTTACTTCTAATTATATGTGCTATGTATTTGTCGAAAGGCTAGAAACACAAAGAAGGATGATGGTGATACCTTAGGAAGATTAACGAGGCAAAGGGGTAAGAACAAGACCCACGAATTCAATAACAAACAATCCTAGAATCAAAAGATCTAAACCAGCTTTCCAACCTTCTTCTACCTTGCTTCTTGAGGGCTAAACAATGGTGACAGTGGCTGCTTTAGGGTTCGGTGTGGAGGAGATGAGAATACAAGTGCCGTATACTTTATGTTAGGAATTGTAGTGTGTTTTGCTACTAATTAGGAACAACTAGATCTCTTATTTTGTCAACATTATATGTCCTAATCTTTGAGTTTAAAAAAAAATGTGTGATAAGGGAATGGAAGGTCCAAAAATTTCGGTTCAAGATACATAAGGGTGTACCGAATTTTTAAGTGTAGTTTAGGATAGGTTAGGTTTTATTTTGTACAATCATTTATTTATTTAAGTAGAACTTAGTTTAGTAATTATCAGTTTAAATGTAATACATATTATATAGTTTAAGGTTTAATTAAATGATTACAAAGTTTATGGTAAAATTCGAAATTAGACGTAAATTTGGTATCCGAATTTTAGGGTTTTACACAGTGAGTACTGGTAGCTATTCAGAGGCCAAAAAACCTGCCCCTCCAAAGATCAGAAAGAGGAAGGTACCTGTCAAAGTTGTCAAGCCTGAACCTTCTCCAGAACGATCACCTCAACCTTCTGAAGTATCAGAAACTGAATCTGATGAGCCAGTGGTCTACAAAGAAGCTCATGCAGGAGACATGATAATGACTGAAGAAATAAACAAAAAACAAGAAGAAGATGATGAAATGAAGAACAAATCATTTGCTGAGCTTGACAAAGAGATCAATGATTACTGTGCAGAAACGAAAGATGAAACGGAGGTCGTTAAAGAGAAGAAGTTGAAGCAACCGTTGACAGAAGAAGAATCAAAGCTTGAGGACAAGAGAAAATTGAAATAACCTATGACTGAAGAACAACAGACTAATGATGACACCGACATGGACTTCAGGCTAACAATTAAGGAAATTAATGAAAGAAGTCTGAAGCTTGGCCTCCAACAAAGTAGAATAATGAAATTTGAGGCAGAACAACCACCTCCTTTTCCAATTTATCAACCCGGTGAGGAAGGAGGTTCCAGTAGTGCAACCCAACCTCTTCCGGTTAATCGACCCGGTGAGGATAAGGGTCCCATCATAGCATCCGATTCCGATCTGGTTAATTAACCCAATAAGGAAAAGGATTCTACCACTGCACTTGTCATTCATGAAAAACAACAAGAGCTACCAGAGGATGAGGAAATGAATGATGCTGAAGATGAAGACATGGAGGAGAACTTATTGGTAACTGATGAAGATGTTCGAAGGGCTGCAAAAGAAGTTGCTATGAAGGAAAAAGCTAAAGAAGAAGAAAAAAAGAGACAGAAAGACCTTGAAGATGCCAAATTAGCTGAAGAAGAAAGCTTACATGATAAAGATGATAACTACATCGTAGACAATCCTGATCACAAACCTAAGTCTTCACCTCTTTCACAGAAAACCTGGAATCAAATGTCTACAAAGACACTTCCGCCATTCCCGAATCATCACCTCCACCAACACAAATAACATCAAAATCAACTGATAAATTCATCAAGAAACCAATCAACACTCTATTCTCACAAGCATCAATCAAGATCCAAAATGCCATAAATAAAGCTCGATTGAAGAGGCGCAACAAACTTGAAGATAAAATTGTAACACTCACGAGCCTTGTCACTGGTTTAACAAATCAGATGATTGATCTACAAGAAACCAAGCAAAAGGTTGATGAATACTTGTCAAGAGATGTCCAAGCTGATATGGATAAGCTTATCATGAAGTACACTGAAGAATATCTGACAACAAACCTGGTAAAAGTTACTGCAAAAGAGTTGAAACATCATCTCTAGCCATTAAAAGAGCATCTCCATCAAACTATTAGACAAATTGTCAATGAAGTGATTTCTTCTAATCCTTTCACTCTTAACATAGTTCCTGCACCAAAGGAACTAACACTTGAAGACCTTCAAATTAAGATGTTTGACAAATTGGCTAAAAAGACCACCATGACTCAAAAAGAGACAGAAATTATGGATGCCATCTCGGCAAACCACAACCAAATACCGAAATCACAATCAAAAAAGAATGTCCATCCATAGGACTCAGACTACCTCAAAACCATACGACAACGAATAACCCGATCCAAATCACAATCAAAGAAACAAAAGTTACACGGTGAGACTTAACAACTCTCATCAGACCTCAAACACCTCACAACGACAACCACCACACTAAACCTACCAGAGCAGAAACATCCAAAACAAGCACTCAAACGTTTTATGAAGAGCTTGACAACGATACCACTAGCCGAAACCTGGAGATCGTCAACTCAATGCAATGTCAACCATCTCAAGACAGCAGCAAAAGTTTTGAATGGTGACAACGATGACGCCAGAGATGGTTTGAGAAACGTCAATGTCAACCATTACTAGCTGAAGATCATGAACCGTGGATGGACGAAATGAATACGTCAGAATTAAACATATCCACATCAAGAAATTCAACAAAAAGGAACTCAGACGGATCAATAATGTAGCCTTTATGTTAGGAATATAAATATTCACATGAAAGACTCGGTCACCCCAAGTATGGATTAGCATTAAGTAGCTCGTAGGATTAATTATATTAGTTTAGACATAGTAACACCATGGAGTCGGGTCGGGTCTTTACCCACAATGCTCACTCCATAGCCCATATGGGACGTTTATGTATGCACTATATATACCCCTTCCCACATAAAGGAAGGGTTAGAACTTCTCTTATTTTCAAGCTAATAGATATTTATTTTCTCTCTCTAAAGTTCTCAACTTCTCATCTCACTCTCTCTCTAATATACTAGGCCGAATCTTAATATATCTTGTGTGTTATGATTGTGAACATGTTACAATTGGTATCAAGAGCCATGGTTAGGTTCGAGTGATTGCATGTTCACGGATTTCTTGTGTGTTCTTGTCGTTTTTTTTTCTTGTTTTTGTGGTTCGAATAGAAAAGTGGGAGAAACATTGGTTTGAGATTTGTTTGTGGTTTAACTTGTTAAAACTTGGTACTTTCATGTTTACGAATAGTACTAGTATCGTTTCTTACTAATCTACGGCTCAATTGATATTTTTCTTGGAAGTTTGAAGGATTTTTCCTCACTTTGGTTTGGTGCTCGGGATAAGTTCTTGGTTGCGGTTTGTGTTATTTAAAGTCGATTTGTGTTGCGGTTTGATCTAGTTTCGGGTTGCAGTTTGGTTTTTAGCCAAAAAGGGAAAAAGACAAAACGCAGTGAAAGCGACCTTTTTGTCCTTTGCGGTTTGACTGGCTGTGGTTTGAGTGACTGCGTTTTAACCTGTTGCGTTTTGGTGTTCTGCGGTTTGACATTCTTGCGTTTTGGAAGTCTTGCGGGTTGAGTTTTGAAGTTCTGCGTTTTGGACTCCTCCGTTTTGAGCTACTGCATTTTGGGACTTTTGCGTTTTGGTGTTCTGCGTTTTGGGACTTATGCGTTTTGGTTCTCTGCGTTTTGAGGTTCTGCGTTTTGAGCTACTGTGGTTTGGAAGTCTGCGTTTTGTGTACTGCGTTTTGGTGTTCTGCATTTTGGGACTTCTGCGTTTTGGTTCTCTGCGTTTTGAGGTTCTGTGTTTTGAGCTACTGTGGTTTGGAATTCTGCGTTTTGTGTACTGTGCTTTGGTGTTCTGCGTTTAGTAATAGAATGACGGTGTATTCTTGATTTTCGTAAAATCCTGCGAAAGAATCTACTTTTCGGTTTAAATCATAGAATTGTAAAATCCCGTGCAAGTTTACATCATGGCAAGCACTCCTTCTGATGACATTCAAGCTGCAGGGTCCGATACCCGCCCTCCTATGCTTGATAGGACGGATTAGGAATCATGGGCACAAAGAATACGACTTTATTCCTTGGGAAAAGAGAATGGTGTTAACATTTTTAAATCCATTGGTGAAGGACCTTTTCAAATGGGCACCACTAGAGATGTTGTCACTACCGCTAAGGATGGAACTGTCACTTTTGGAATTGACAGGCCACGTACTTACAATGATCTCAATGAGGAGGAAAAGAAGCGTTATGATGCAGACATTAGAGCTTCTAACATTGTGATTCAAGGACTTCCCAAAGACGTTTACAAGCTTATCAACTTCAACACTGAAGCCAAAGCTGTTTGGGACAATGTCAAAATGCTTCTGGCTGGATCTAAACTGACCAAAGAAGATCGTGAATCTCAGTTGTATGATAAGTTTGAACACTTCAAGATGAATCCTAGAGAAAACATCACGGACTATTATGTGAGATTTCACAAGCTTGTGAATGACATGAGAATCATCAGGATGACAATGCCAAACATCCAACTCAACTCTAAGTTTGTGAACAACATGTCACCCGAGTGGGACAGATTTGTCACTGCCGTGAAGCTCAACAAAGGATTGAGACAGACTAGTTATGAACAGTTGTATGCCTACTTACAACAACATGAAAAGCATGTTGTCTATGATCGTCATTTGAGGGAAAAACTCAATCCAACAACATCAAATGATTCTCTTGCATTTGTCTCAAATGTTCAACCGTTCAATCAATCCTCATTTGATCAAGTTTATCACCATCCCATTTCATCACAGAATCAGAAATCATTTACCCAATCATCGTTGCACCCACCATCTGCTGTGAACAACCAACTGGATTCAGGATATTCTCATACCGACAAGATGATTGATAATCTTTCCAACCAAGTTTCGTTACTTGTTCGACAGTTCAGAGCAACACTCCTTCAAACCAACAACCAACTTCGAACATCATCTAATCCTCGTAATCAAGCAACAGTGGAAGATGGAAGGGTTGTGGTTAAGAATGTTCAGGGAAGGCAGAATGTGAATCAAAGGAACATTGCTCGGGGTAATATACAGAACAGAGTTGGGAATGCTAATCAGGGACAGGGAAAGCAAACCAAGTGTTACAACTGTGGTGGACTAGGACACATAGCAAGGAACTGCACTCAACCAAAGCATCCACAGAAATCTGATTACTTCAAAGATAAGATGCTATTGATGCAAGCTCAAGAGAATGGAGCAGCTTTGGATGAAGAAGAGTTATTGTTTCTAGCTAGTGATGAGGGGAACACGTTTGATGCTGATGTGGATGATCAACCAGTTCAGGACTTGGCACTAAATGATCCCAACATCTTCCAAGCTGATGACTGCGATGCTTTTGACTCAGACGTTGATGATGAACCCACTGCTCAAACCATCTTCGTGGCTAATCTGTCTTCTGTAGTCTCAACACCACAACAGGCTGCTCCTTCCAATGCATCTATCATATCTGAGGTACTAAAGCTTTATGACACATAAAACATGGTAGATAGATGTTGTTGAATCAAATACTATTTGTATGGGAAATAGTAATGTTATTCCATATGAACAGTATGTAAAACACAATGAGGTGTCTGTTGTACCAAGTAGTGCGTCTTCTATTGTAAATAATGCTTGTGAGTTGCATGAGAACACCGTGTTTATCCCTGATGACACCTTGACCACTAGACTTAACATCTATAAAGATCAGGTGGCCATATATGAACAACGTGCAAAATTTGAGCTAACTGAACGTGAGCAGAAAATGGATAGTCAAATGCGTACATTCATAACAGAACGTAATTTAAGGGAAGAAACATTGAAAAAGTAGATATATTCTTTACGAAAACAACTTGATCAAACTGTTAAACAAAAACAGGAGATCCAAGAAAGTGTAATTACACTAAAACATGATTTCAAAGAAAAAGAAACAAAACTCTTAAATGATTTTTCCAGACATAACACGTTAAAGAACAAGATTGAAAATAAATTATACACACAAGACCAGACCAGACAAACTGCTCAAATGATTCAAAAGCATAAAAGGTTGTGTGATGAAAATAGTGAAAAGGATGTAGGTGAACCTAAATCAGTTTTACTTAAGAGTGTTAAAGCTGCCCAACCTGCCTTATATGATGCAAATGTAATGCTCAAGCCTGGTCATGCCCCTCCCGATGTGTCATCATTTGAAGAGAGTACTGAGATAGAAGTAATAAGTAGAGAAAGAATGGCTAAAAAAATGAAAGATCCCAAATGTATAGCCAATTGAGTCATAATCAAACCCCATGATTACTATGAGGAGAACTGATTGACTGTTTTTGCACCTCAAACTAAGCCTGAACAAATATTTTGGTCTTTGGACGTAGAAAAGAGAAAGGCCGAAAAACTTAAAGCTAAAACTCCACCCCTTAGGAAAATAGCGGCTGCAACGGTGTACCCACCCAATACACCCAGGCACTTAGTTCCTTTAACTCTTCCCACAGAATGTAAAACTCTAATTAGCATATATGTTCTTTGTCAACTATTTGCTGATTTTGATAAAACATGTAAGAAGAGAATTACGCCAACGGGAATTACTGAAGGGGAAAGGGGTTTTGAACTAACAAAACAGTGCTACTTAACTGAGGTTATTCCCTTTTTTAAACTTCTCAAACAACATTTTGAGGGCATGCAAAACACCCTTAAAACTGAAGTAAAAGAGAAGATAGAAGTATTTAAAGATATGGACGCAATAGAACTTAAGAGTCGTGAGACTGAGAGAAAGAACATTCTCATCACCAATGAGAATTTGATTGCTAGATGCATTGCACAGGATGTATTTTATACTGCTACTGATTCTGCATTAACTGCTTGTCAATTTCATGAGTTTTCTATTGCATTGAATGTTTCCCAGAATCGTGTTGTTGAGCTTGAGGGGGAGAATTTAAAATTGCATGAGAAAATCCAAAACGATGACCATGATAACATGGTCAGGCATTTTTCAAAACTAGAGGTTGATAATCTTAATTTGCAATTAAAATATCAACATTTAGAAGAAAGAGTTAAAATCACAAATGCCAAGACATCTTTGGATGCTCCTGAATTTGATGCATATTTTGAATTAAGCAAACGAGATGAAAAAATTCAAGCTCACACTAACACGATTCAAAACTTGAGGGCCCAAATTGCCCAATTAAAATCAAATAAGAGTGATGTGATTGGCACCCATAAATCATCGTCTTCAGATTTTCAGAATTTTCACTATCAAGACACCATCAATAAATTACAATATGAAAATGAGTGTTTTCAAGCTGAAATTTCAAAAATCAAACAACATTACAAAGAGTTATATGACTCAATTAAAGTCACACGTAACAATCACAATGAAAAGATAACTTCTTTGCTAAATGAGATTGAGAATCTAAAGACTCGGGTGAAAGGGAAAATGCCAATCATCACTAGTGAAAATGTTGTTCCAAAGGTTTCTGCTTGTAGAAAATATGCAATTGATGCTGTGACTATTCCGCTTCCTCTTAGAAACAATAGGTCAGCTCATTAAGTTTATCTCACTCATCTTAAGAATAGTCTTGACATTCTTTGTGAGACCGTAGAAGAGGATAGGATGGAGAAACCCCTAGATAGCGCAGTTGTAGATGCCTGCTTCCTCACTAAACGATCTTAGGAAATCTTAGAATACTGTCACAACCCGTAATTTCAGGTCACTTTCCTAACCTCGACAAATCACCATTCATGTCCATCATTCATCATTCATTTCAGCGTAACCGGTTTGGGTTAGCTGCAAAATTTATGCATCATCAGTAGGATCATTGCATACGGGCTAGTAATAGTCTGCATATCATCATATTTACATTTTCATACTATTCCACTCGTAGGTTTATCAAATTAATATTTTTGTTACATTTGACGTTTTACGTATAATTACTTTTAATTAAAACGTTAACGCGCGATCGATAAATGTGACTAACACGTCCGACAATCCCCACGATGGTCCCGATATATTTTTATACTCATTTTAACATCAAGAAAATTTTAAAATTCATTTACCCGGTATTTTGCGAATTTATTTAATTTATATCGTACATTTAATATAATTACGACGGTTTACGTAAAAACTAAACAATAATTACCCGAACACCCAATATTTGTACCCAACATATTTTTGTAATTTTTATGACTTCGTCAAGTCCCGACTAACTCCGTTAAATTTTATTTCTAGCAAACGCGGTACCCGATTACACCTAAAACTAATTTAATTACACTTAAACATACAAAATCAACACATGGTTTAATCAAGAGGCCCCCCCCCCTTGTCCTTTGTGCGCCGGCCATGAGCCCCAAAAACACCCCATCACTTGCTAACTTCCTATCTCAATTAATGCCCATCATATCTTGTCTAAATATATACACTTAACTTCCCTAATACACTTCATTTTAGATAATATCTCAAGAAAAACTCTCTCATCTCTATATGTGTGTGTGTGTGTTCGGCATAACAAGAACAAGAGGAAGAAAACATCAAACTTTGAAGATCAATCCATAAACAAGTTCTACTAGTATTCCTATAAGGGTTTTGCAATACAAACTCAAGGATTACTTAGGTTTTCACCATCAAAACTCCACTAATACTTCAAGTAAGTTGTCAACACCCATTTTCATAATTTTTCCAAGTTAATATAATGTTTATATCATTTTTGTACAAGATTTGCAAGTATATGTTAGCTATACCACTCCTTTTTAAACCTTTTGCAACTTATGAGCCCTAGATGTGTTTTATACTTAGATCCTTGTTAGATCTACATGGATGATGATGTTTAGGACCCTTGACACCTTAAAAAGATATATGGTAAGTTTTAGAATGATTGGTTGTGGTTTGTGACATTTTTGGACAAGTTACTAACTAGAAAATCAAGTTTTAACAAGTATATAAAACATTCTGTCCTTAAAAGTGAAACGTGGGAAAATCAGTAGGTGTGAGATAATTTTTGGCCAAATATTTAGAAAATACATTCCGAGACGAAGCCGTGGCCGAAAACGGGGATAAAAACGAGTTAATAACGAAGGAGATATGATTTTTCAAAGTTTAACGACGAAAACTAATTTTCAGAAAATAACATGCTGTTACACGACTTTCGACGGACAAACTGAGGCGTTTAACGCGACCTAGATGACCCGAGCTACTGAAAATATATTAGTACATGTTTATACGAACCCACGGATATAAAGAACGTCGAAAGCAAGCTAATAACGAACAAGATACACGCGTTTAAACATCGATAATATACCTTTCATTTTGACAGCTTTTTAACTAGAAAATGTTTACGTACTAGGAACTATATTTTTCACATAACGACTATGGAGAACCGCAATTCTTACCCGTTGGAACACGTACGATCAAAGACTTATTAACACGACTATCATATTACATTTCATGTTTTCAAAACGCCGATACTAACGCGAACGTTTTATACACTTTATTACATGACTAGTTTTGACGAAACAAGTTAACATATTTATATCAAGTTTTGGAAGGACCTTACATATTAACGATAACTATTATTTTCAAAGTACGAGTGGTATAGGTTACATATACATGTACATGCACTACATTGCCTCATAATCTAAGTAGATTATGCATATTCATTTTAGGTAGCGGCTAGTGTTCGCGCCTTGTTATTCCAAGTATTCCGATTTCATAGCATTGTTGTATCATCACTTCAGGTGAGTTTTCATAGCCCCGTTTTTCAATTTATTATTTCATTTCAAATCCCACGGGGGAGAATACATTGCAACCATTTTTATATGCGAGCCCTAGTATCAAATTCCTTGTACATAGATTAAGTTACCTTGTTGCCATATGAAAGTCCCCTATATCATGAACCGTTAATTTACCTGTAAGCGAGAGTGAGTGGATAGATCTATCGAGGGTGACGCCTCCATCCGTGTTGGCTTTGACCAACAACCGATAGCGGATGCATTTCATGTCTTTTTATTAGAGTGCCTGGCAAAACACTCTGAGGGGCACCACAGATTCAGTCATAGTTTCGGGGTCATGAGCTTAAGTCTATTGTACACCATTTTTATGTGACTTATGTCATACACTTTATACTTATGGCTATCGTATACCTTCATTTTATTAAACCTATGATCTCTCACCAACTTTATGTTGACCGTTTTTAGCAATGTATTTTCAGGTAATTAGCTAGCGTGTGGACATGCATTTGGCTATTTTGGAGTCGCGGGGTCGACTTGCATCACTCATTTTCATTCACTTATGTAACGTTTGATCTACTATGGTTTTGTTATAAACTTGCAACATCATTTGGGACCTATGTTTTGTAAACTCTGATTTTAATTATGATCAAACGTGTATTTTCAAAACGACACTTTAGGTCGTTCAATATATCCATTGTATGAGACGCCATGAAAGTCACACCAAGGTATTCATATCCGCTGCCATTAACAGGTAAATTCAGGGTGTGACAGATTGGTACCAGAGCAATGGTTATAGCGAACTAGGCTGTCCTCATACCCTAGACTATAACTACCCCAACGGTAGCGTCTTATCATTTCATCATAAGTGCATATTTATTATTTATGAGTTTCATTACATGAGTTATTCATTTCATTTTGCATTGTTTCCCCAGAGATATGTCTTCTAACTCCCACCCGATTATCATACTTTCCGATGTGGACATTGAGGACGCTATGTCTTCCACTATACCCATGGTTACACCTGTTCAGCCTGCACCACTTTCACCACCTTTGGCACAGGATACCGAGGCTTTCTACGAGGATGAGGTTGCTCCTACTCCTCAGATTTCACCCATTGCACCACCTCTTGTTACCCGTCCTCTGACAGAGTCATCATCCCATACTTCATCAGTTCCCGCCGAACCTGTTCTTATGTTTCCTCGTCGCAAGACGATCATTGGTGCTCGTAAGAGCGTGCGTCGTGTTACCACTACATTCAGGACACCAGCCATTCCTACACTACCACCATCATCAGATTTACCCACTACTACACCTGCTACTACTCCTTCACCTGCTCTATCTTTGCCGCCTAAAAAGCGTGCAAGATGCACTACCCCAGCCTTACCCACTACTCAGATTTCAGATTTACCACCGCCTGCACATTACCACATTGGAGAGAGCTCGCGGGCTGCTGCTGCGAGGGTACCCACTGCTCTTACCTTGGATGCCCAGCTGACTGATCAGCAGGGGCAGTTAGCTAGATTGAGTTACCGAGTAGATGAGATCCTTGCGCCTCGACTAGATGTGGTTGAGGAGGATGTAGAGGATTTGGTTCAGGGTAGAGTTTCTATTGATGTGTCTTATCATGGACTGGAGACACGTCAGCTAGCACATCAGGAGTTGATAGACCAGTTGAGGGATGAGTTACCCGAGATTCGGGACAGAGCCGAGCAGACTCAGGAGGAGCTACGCCGCCAGGCTATTGAGTTGGCATCAGTTAGAGCTGCTTTGACTGCATCACAGAGCAGAGAGACCGATCTTCAGTTGCGAGTGGAGCAGCTGGAGAAGGTTGCTATTTCCATGGCCAAAGTGGTCAAGACTTGGAGGCGTGGACCAGGTGGACCAGGTGGAGCACCAGGGAGTGCTTAGTGTTAGACTTTATCATGTAGCTTGTACTGTTATTATCCTAGTCCCGGGGTGTGGGACATAGTTATGAACTTGTTGTCTTTTGGTTGTAGTACAAACAAAATGTATCAAGTATGACTCTACTATGTAGGATTTGGTTGTGCTATTATGATATCGGTCCACGTAGGCCGAAATTTTCATGTATGATATTCATGTGTTGTGATTATTCTATGAAATTTCATGTTGTGGTTGTTCTCATCGTGATTTCATTGTATTTATACATGTCGTGGTTGTATTTATACATGTTGTGTTTATATACATACAGGTTGTGGTTGTATATATTTTGTGCGATAATCATTTCTAGTATGATTGTGGTTGATGTATTCTGTTGTGATGTACCAGAATTATGGCACCTAGGAAAACAAGATCCAAGGCTGCTGCAACGGCTACCCCAGATATGACTCAAGCTGCTATCAGGAAGCTCGTTAGGGATAGTATAGCCGAAGCTCTAGAGATTGAAAGAGCCGCAGTTGCCGCAAGAGCTGCCGAAGATGCTTCTCGGATTGAAACATCGGGAGAAGCTAGCAACGGGACTAATGGAAAGAAATGTACGTACAAGGATTTCAAGAGTGGAGATCCTACTTTGTATAAGGGTACTGAAGGGGCTACTGCCATGGTTCGATGGTTCGAACATACCGAATCCGTGTTTATCTTATGCAACTGTCCGGATGATTCCAAGGTAAAGTTTGCTGTTAGTACACTCCGTGATCAAGCCTTATCATGGTGGAACTCCTATGCAAAGCCCATAGGGATGGAGAATGCTTACAAGGTCACATGGGATGAGTTCAAAAAGTTGGTAACTAAGAAGTTTTGCCCACGAACCGAAGTGAAGAAGTTAGAGGTAGAGTTTTATGATCTGGTAACCGTGGGGAATGATATCGAGACTTATATTAGGAGGTACCAAGAGTTAGCCGCTCTATGCCCATCTATGGTGCCTGATAATGAAAAGTTGGTTGAGAATTTCATTGGTGGCTTGCCCGAAAACATCCGTGGTGATGTGATTTCTTTTGATCCGCAAACTCTTGATGAGGCAATCAGGATGTCTCAAAAGCTCATAGCTCAAGTTCTGAAGAAAGTGACACCCGCCAACAACAACAACAACAACAACAACAATAACTCCAACCGAAACCGTAACAACAACAATAACACCAACAATTACCGGAACAACAACAACTACTCCAATAACCGAAACAACACCAACCATAACAACAACAACAACAAAAGGAAATGGGATAACAACCAAGGTAACAACGCCAACCAACCACCACCCAAGAGGCAAGAGACTGCAAAGGCCTATGCTGCAGGTCCTACAGAAAAGAAAGGTTACTCCGGTACTCTACCAAATTGTAACAAGTGCCAAACTCATCATAACCCGGGAGGTTGCCCTAGGCCTTGTCAAAATTGTGGGAAAGTTGGTCATCAAGCTAATGGATGTAGGTCTGCTCCTGGGGTAAACAATCAGAATCCACCGCCAACGTGTTATAGTTGTGGAGAAGTGGGACACTTTAGGAACAATTGCCCGAAGGTAAGGAATCAAGGAGGAATAGCTCGAGGGAGAGCTTACGTCATGGGTGGAGATGATGTCCGCGAAGACCCGAAGGTTGTCACGGGTACGTTCCTTGTCAATAATCGTTATGCTTCTATTTTATTTGATTCAGGAGCCGATAAAAGTTTCGTTTCACTTACGTTTGCACCTTTACTCAACATTACACCAACCGCACTAGACATTTCATTTCAAGTTGAACTAGCTAATGGGTCTTTAGTTAGCACCAATACAATTCTCCGTAATTGCACCATCAATTTCCTTAATCATCCATTCAACATAGATCTTATGCCCGTAGAACTTGGTAGTTTTGACATTGTCATCGGCATGGATTGGTTGTCCCGTCACCGTGCAAAAATTATTTGTGATGAGAAGGTTGTTCATCTTCCTTATGATGGGGAGACATTAGTCGTTCGTGGAGAGCGAAGTGGAACTAGACTTAGTATCATATCATGCATCAAGACCGCGAAGTACATCAAGAAAGGTTGTTATGCATTTTTGGCTCACATTACTGAGAAGAAGTCGGATGAGAAACGACTTGGAGATGTGCCAATTGTTAAGGACTTTCCCGAGGTTTTTCCGGAAGAATTACCTGGACTACCACCTACGCGTCAAGTTGAGTTTCAGATCGACTTAGTGCCAGGAGCCGCACCTGTTGCAAGAGCACCGTATCGTTTAGCGCCTTCCGAAATGCAAGAGTTGTCGAACCAATTACAAGAATTACTGGACAAGGGATTCATTAGACCGAGTTCCTCGCCTTGGGGAGCACCGGTTTTGTTTGTGAAGAAGAAAGATGGATCTTTCAGGATGTGCATTGACTACCGAGAACTGAACAAGTTGACGGTGAAGAATCGTTATCCACTCCCTAGGATTGACGATTTGTTCGACCAGTTGCAAGGTTCTAGTTATTACTCCAAGATTGATTTGAGATCCGGTTACCATCAGCTTAGAGTTCGGGAGGAGGATGTCCCGAAGACCGCATTTAGAACACGTTATGGACACTATGAGTTTCAAGTGATGCCGTTCAGATTAACTAACGCACCTGCGGTATTCATGGACCTCATGAATAGGGTGTGTAAGCCGTATCTTGATAAGTTTGTAATTGTATTCATCGACGACATCTTAATTTATTCCAAGAGTAAACAAGAGCATGAAGAACACCTCAGAACGATTCTAGCACTGCTCAAGAAGGAGCAATTGTATGCCAAATTTTCTAAGTGTGATTTTTGGATACGAAGGGTTCAATTTCTTGGTCATGTCATTGATAGCCAAGGACTACAAGTTGATCCAGCAAAGATTGAGGCAGTTAAAGATTGGGCTACGCCCAAGTCTCCGACAGAAATTCGCCAATTTTTAGGACTTGCCGGATATTACAGGAGGTTCATTGAAGGGTTTTCCAAGATAGCTAAGCCGCTGACCAAGTTGACACAGAAGAATCAAAAGTACGAATGGGGAGATAAGCAAGAGTCCGCATTTCAGTTGTTGAAACAGAAGCTTTGTAGCGCGCCGATTTTAGCATTACCAGAAGGGATTGAAAATTTTGTGGTATATTGTGATGCATCCCACAAAGGGCTTGGAGCCGTGTTAATGCAGAACGAGAAAGTGATTGCTTATGCGTCACGTCAGCTTAAGAAACACGAGAAGAATTACACTACGCACGATTTGGAATTGGGTGCTGTAGTTTTCGCACTCAAGATTTTGAGGCACTATCTTTATGGCACCAAGTGTGTGGTATTTACCGATCACAAGAGCTTACAACATATACTTGATCAGAAGGAACTCAATATGAGGCAACGTCGTTGGCTAGAGTTGCTTAGTGACTACGATTGTGAGATCCGATATCACCCGGGAAAAGCTAATGTTGTAGCTGACGCTCTTAGCAGGAAAGAACGACCCAAACCTTTGAGGGTCAGGTCATTGGGAATGACAATTATTTCACCTTTACCATCAAAGATCTTAGAGGCTCAGATTGAAGCACTCAAAGAAGAAAACCGACCACACGAGAAGATTTATGGTATGCCCGAGAGCGAGAATGGATTTGTAAAGAGATCCGATGGAGTGTTATGCTTCAAGGACAGAAGTTGGATACCCCTTTATGGTGGAGTACGAGAGTTGATTATGCATGAGTCGCACAAGTCGAAGTACTCTATTCATCCAGGTTCTGATAAGATGTATCAGGATCTCAAGCAACTTTATTGGTGGCCCGATATGAAAGCAGAGATAGCGAGGTATGTTAGCAAATGTCTTACGTGTGCTAAAGTGAAAGCCGAGAATCAGAAACCGTCAGGGTTACTTCAACAGCCAGAGATTCCTCAATGGAAATGGGAGCGTATTACAATGGACTTTGTTACTAAACTTCCTAAGACTTCAGGTGGATTCGACGCTATTTGGGTTATAGTAGATCGTCTCACCAAATCAGCCCATTTCATACCGATTAGAGAGACTTATTCCATGGACCAACTCGCTAGACTTTATGTCAAGGAAATAGTCTCAAGGCACGGTGCACCAGTCTCCATCATTTCCGACAGAGATAGTCGTTTTACTTCAGATTTCTGGAAGTCACTACAAAATGCATTCAACACCAAATTAGACATGAGCACTGCCTATCATCCTCAGACCGATGGTCAGAGTGAGAGGACGATTCAGACATTAGAAGATATGCTCAGGGCGTGTGTGATTGATTTTGGACATGGTTGGGCTAACCATTTGCCATTAATCGAGTTTTCTTATAATAACAGTTATCATTCGAGCATAAAGGCCGCACCATTTGAGGCATTGTACGGTCGTAAATGCCGGTCCCCAGTGTGTTGGGCCGAAGTTGGTGAAGTACAATTAACCGGTCCAGAGATGGTACGAGATACAACCGAGAAGATTGTTAAAATTCGAGAAAGGCTCGAAACAGCTAGAAGTCGACAGAAAAGCTATGCAGATGTTCGACGCAAACCATTGGAATTTCAAGTTGGAGATAAAGTCATGTTGAAGGTTTCGCCTTGGAAGGGCGTGATCCGATTTGGGAAACGCGGGAAGCTGAACCCGAGATACATTGGGCCATTCAAGATTCTGGAAAAGATTGGTCCGGTAGCCTACAAGCTTGAACTCCGCCAGAACTCAGCAACGTTCATAACACATTTCCATGTTTCAAACCTCAAGAAGTGTCTTTCCGACGAGTCGTACCGTTATTCATTGAAGAAATATCAACTGATGACAAGCTTAATTTTGTGGAAGAACCTGTAGAAATCATGGACCGTGAGGTCAAGCAATTGAAGCAGAGTCGAATTCCTATCGTGAAGGTTCGCTGGAATTCTCGAAGAGGACCCGAGTTTACTTGGGAACGAGAAGACCAAATGCGACGCAAGTATCCACACCTTTTTCCCGAGCCTGCTTCTGAAACCAACAACAATTGAATTCAGGGACTGAATTCCCTTTTGGAGGGGCGACTGTCACAACCCGTAATTTCAGGTCACTTTCCTAACCTCGACAAATCACCATTCATGTCCATCATTCATCATTCATTTCAGCGTAACCGGTTTGGGTTAGCTGCAAAATTTATGCATCATCAGTAGGATCATTGCATACGGGCTAGTAATAGTCTGCATATCATCATATTTACATTTTCATACTATTCCACTCGTAGGTTTATCAAATTAATATTTTTGTTACATTTGACGTTTTACGTATAATTACTTTTAATTAAAACGTTAACGCGCGATCGATAAATGTGACTAACACGTCCGACAATCCCCACGATGGTCCCGATATATTTTTATACTCATTTTAACATCAAGAAAATTTTAAAATTCATTTACCCGGTATTTTGCGAATTTATTTAATTTATATCGTACATTTAATATAATTACGACGGTTTACGTAAAAACTAAACAATAATTACCCGAACACCCAATATTTGTACCCAACATATTTTTGTAATTTTTATGACTTCTTCAAGTCCCGACTAACTCCGTTAAATTTTATTTCTAGCAAACGCGGTACCCGATTACACCTAAAACTAATTTAATTACACTTAAACATACAAAATCAACACATGGTTTAATCAAGAGGCCCCCCCCCCTTGTCCTTTGTGCGCCGGCCATGAGCCCCAAAAACACCCATCACTTGCTAACTTCCTATCTCAATTAATGCCCATCATATCTTGTCTAAATATATACACTTAACTTCCCTAATACACTTCATTTTAGATAATATCTCAAGAAAAACTCTCTCATCTCTATATGTGTGTGTGTGTGTTCGGCATAACAAGAACAAGAGGAAGAAAACATCAAACTTTGAAGATCAATCCATAAACAAGTTCTACTAGTAATCCTTTAAGGGTTTTGCAATACAAACTCAAGGATTACTTAGGTTTTCACCATCAAAACTCCACTAATACTTCAAGTAAGTTGTCAACACCCATTTTCATAATTTTTCCAAGTTAATATAATGTTTATATCATTTTTGTACAAGATTTGCAAGTATATGTTAGCTATACCACTCCTTTTTAAACCTTTTGCAACTTATGAGCCCTAGATGTGTTTTATACTTAGATCCTTGTTAGATCTACATGGATGATGATGTTTAGGACCCTTGACACCTTAAAAAGATATATGGTAAGTTTTAGAATGATTGGTTGTGGTTTGTGACATTTTTGGACAAGTTACTAACTAGAAAATCAAGTTTTAACAAGTATATAAAACATTCTGTCCTTAAAAGTGAAACGTGGGAAAATCAGTAGGTGTGAGATAATTTTTGGCCAAATATTTAGAAAATACATTCCGAGACGAAGCCGTGGCCGAAAACGGGGATAAAAACGAGTTAATAACGAAGGAGATATGATTTTTCAAAGTTTAACGACGAAAACTAATTTTCAGAAAATAACATGCTGTTACACGACTTTCGACGGACAAACTGAGGCGTTTAACGCGACCTAGATGACCCGAGCTACTGAAAATATATTAGTACATGTTTATACGAACCCACGGATATAAAGAACGTCGAAAGCAAGCTAATAACGAACAAGATACACGCGTTTAAACATCGATAATATACCTTTCATTTTGACAGCTTTTTAACTAGAAAATGTTTACGTACTAGGAACTATATTTTTCACATAACGACTATGGAGAACCGCAATTCTTACCCGTTGGAACACGTACGATCAAAGACTTATTAACACGACTATCATATTACATTTCATGTTTTCAAAACGCCGATACTAACGCGAACGTTTTATACACTTTATTACATGACTAGTTTTGACGAAACAAGTTAACATATTTATATCAAGTTTTGGAAGGACCTTACATATTAACGATAACTATTATTTTCAAAGTACGAGTGGTATAGGTTACATATACATGTACATGCACTACATTGCCTCATAATCTAAGTAGATTATGCATATTCATTTTAGGTAGCGGCTAGTGTTCGCGCCTTGTTATTCCAAGTATTCCGATTTCATAGCATTGTTGTATCATCACTTCAGGTGAGTTTTCATAGCCCCGTTTTTCAATTTATTATTTCATTTCAAATCCCACGGGGGAGAATACATTGCAACCATTTTTATATGCGAGCCCTAGTATCAAATTCCTTGTACATAGATTAAGTTACCTTGTTGCCATATGAAAGTCCCCTATATCATGAACCGTTAATTTACCTGTAAGCGAGAGTGAGTGGATAGATCTATCGAGGGTGACGCCTCCATCCGTGTTGGCTTTGACCAACAACCGATAGCGGATGCATTTCATGTCTTTTTATTAGAGTGCCTGGCAAAACACTCTGAGGGGCACCACAGATTCAGTCATAGTTTCGGGGTCATGAGCTTAAGTCTATTGTACACCATTTTTATGTGACTTATGTCATACACTTTATACTTGTGGCTATCGTATACCTTCATTTTATTAAACCTATGATCTCTCACCAACTTTATGTTGACCGTTTTTAGCAATGTATTTTCAGGTAATTAGCTAGCGTGTGGACATGCATTTGGCTATTTTGGAGTCGCGGGGTCGACTTGCATCACTCATTTTCATGCACTTATGTAACGTTTGATCTACTATGGTTTTGTTATAAACTTGCAACATCATTTGGGACCTATGTTTTGTAAACTCTGATTTTAATTATGATCAAACGTGTATTTTCAAAACGACACTTTAGGTCGTTCAATATATCCATTGTATGAGACGCCATGAAAGTCACACCAAGGTATTCATATCCGCTGCCATTAACAGGTAAATTCAGGGTGTGACAAATACGTCATTGGCACATGTCCTAAGATTGATAACAAGCAAGATAGGTTTATTGCATCTTGCTCAATGACTAAGAACAAGCATGTTACCTTTGATGTACCACTGAAAACATCTGAACCCAGCACATCAAAACCGGAAAAACAAATGGCAGTGAAACAAATTAATGTTCCCATCATTGCTTCTACAGGAGTAAACAGTGACACAAAATCTAGCGGGTCAAAGCCTAGTCGCAATACAAAGAAAGATAGGACTGCGCCAGCTAAGAGTGCTCATGGGAAGAAAGTAGAAGTCCACCTTAGGAACAATAAGTTTGATTTGATCAAAAGGAATCGTGTTGATTCTAGTATTAGCTATAAGCGTACTGTAATTAATTCGAATTCTAATGTTGTTTGTAAAACATGCAACGAATGTTTAATTTCTAGTAATCATGATGATTGTGTTGTGTCATTCTTGATGTCTCCTAAACGATCCCCAGTTAAGAATGTTAGGAAACCTGAACTGAGTAAGCAGATTTGGACAGCAACCGGAAATCTGTTTAATAATGTTGGTTATCAATGGAAGCCCACTATAAGAAAATTCAATTTGGGAAATAAGTGCCCCTTAACTAGAATGACTAATCATAAAGTAGTGATTGTTAAGGAATAGAAGCCAACTGGTAGAATTTTCTCGTTAGAGAAACAATGCCCTGTAACTAGGTCCATTGCATCTACTAGTGAAGTTTCCACTGTGAATACCATCGCATCTATGATTCCTGTAGTTCCAGAATTTATTTGTGCTAACCAAACGGACCCCAGTTGCACGTAGGGATCCACCTTTTTCAGTTATCCATCGTTGTCTGTTTTTAAATGCAGGTCGTACAAATCGTCCTTTGGTATTTAGACTCAGGCTGCTCAAAACATATGACCGGGGATCACTCACGGCTCAAGAATTTCGTGAAAAATTTTATCGGGACAGTTAGATTTGGGAAAGACCATTTTGGGGCGATTATGGGTTATGGAGATTATGTGTTTGGTGACAGTGTAATTTCCAGGGTATACTACGTGGAAGGACTTGGGCACAATTTGTTCTCTATTGGTCAATTTTGTGATTCCGATCTTGAAGTTGCTTTCAGAAAACACACATGTTTCGTCAGAGAATTGGATGGTATTGATCTCCTTAAAGGCAGTCGTGGTACTAATCTATACACCATCTCTGTTGAAGACATGATGCGGTCCTCTCCTATTTGCTTGCTGTCAAAGGCCTCAAAGAACAAATCATGGCTTTGGTACCATCGTTTAAATCACTCAAACTTCGGCACCATAAATGAACTTACTCACAAGGATCTTGTTCGAGGTATGCCTAGATTGAAGTTTGAAAAGGATCATCTTTGTTCTGCTTGTCAACTGGGCAAAAGCAAGAAGCATACTCACAAACCCAAAACTGTCAACACCATCATGGAAGTTCTTTACACCCTTCATATAGATCTATGCGGACCAATGAGAGTGCATAGTATAAATGGGAAGAAATATGTGCTTGTAGTGGTCGACGACTACTCTAGGTTCACATGGGTGAAGTTTTTGAGAACCAAGGATGAGACTCCAGAGGTTATCATCAAACTTATCAAACAGCTGCATGTAAGACTCAACAAAACCGTCAGAATCATCTGCACAGACAATGGGACTGAGTTTGTTAATAAACAACTCATTCAATTTTATGAAAGTATTGGCATAACTCACCAGAAAAGTGTTCCACGCACTCCTCAGCAGAACAGCGTTATTGAAAGATGAAATTGTACTCTTGTAGAAGCTGCACGAACCATGCTGATATTTTCCAAGGCACCGATGTTTCTTTGGGAGGAAGCAATTCCCACAGCGTGTCACACCCAAAACTGATCTTTGATACATACTCTTCACAACAAAACTCCTTATGAGCTGATACATGGCAAGAAACCAGATCTCTCATTTCAACGAGTGTTCGATGCTCTATGCTACCCAACAAATGACAGTTAGGATCTGGGAAAACTAAAGGCTAAAGCAGACATAGGATTCTTTGTTGGATATGCACCAGATCGCAAGGGATACTGAATCTACAACAAACAAACCTGACAAATCATGGAAACCATTCACGTGATATTCGATGAGCTGACTGAGCAAACGGCTCCTGGTCACACAAGTTCTGGACCTACACCTAATCTTTTGTCCCCTGGACCAATTAGTTCAAGTCTTGTACAGCATCCCACTCCTGCGGTTCCTTATGTACTCCCTACCGGTAAAGAGTTGAAGACTTTGTTTGATCCGATGTTTGATGAATACTTTGAGCCCCAACGGTTGATACTACAACTGAAGCTCCACCGGTACCTCTAGTTGTTGATGCTCCAATTCCATAAAATTCAGAGGGTCCATCTGTATCTGTCTCAATCAGTCAAGATGCACCATCTGCCAGTCACTTACCATCATCTTCAAATATTCAATCTCCTTCGGTACAGCAAGGCTCTGCAGTAGAAAATTCTTTTGAAGTGAATCCTTTTGCTCCTGCTGATGATGTTCCATTCGAGAATATCTTTGCTCCTAAATCTTCTACAGAGACATCTTCTTCAAGGGATCCTAACACGGCAACATCAGTTCCCTACCCTCAACCACATGATCATCTCAGAAAATGGACCAATGATCATCCGTTTGACAACATCATTGGAAATCCTTCTTGTCCGGTATCCACACGAAAGTAACTTGCCACCGATGCATTGTGGTGCTTCTTTAATTCCATACTATCCAAATTCGAACCCAAAGATTTCAAAGATGCTTTGTCTAAATACTACTGGTTTAATGCAATGCAAGAAGAAATTCATGACTTTGATCGACTTGAAGTATGGGAATTAGTGCCTCCTCCAGATTGTGTAATGATTATCGCTCTAAAGTGGATCTTCAAAGTGAAACTTGATGAGCATGGCGACGTTCTGAAAAATAAGGCACGGCTTGTTGCAAAGGGATATCGTCAAGAAGAGGGCATAGACTTTGAAGAATCATTCGCACCTGTTGCTCGAATTGAAGCCATAAGAATCTTTCTCGCTAATGCTGCCAGTCAGAATTTGATAATCTACCAAATGGATGTTAAGACAGCATTTTTGAATGGTGATTTGAAAGAGGTAGTCTATGTCAGTCAACCAGAAGGTTTTGTAGATCCTGAACGCCCCACTCACATCTATTGTTTGAAGAAGGCTCTCTATGGCCTAAAGCAGGCACCTAGGGCGTGGTATGACACTTTTTTTAAGTTCCTTCTGGCAAACAAATTCTCCAAAGGTGTTGTTGATCCTACTCTATTCACTAGGAAAATGGGCAAACATCTACTTCAAGTTCAGATCTACGTTGATGACATTATCTTTGCCTCCTCTAATCCTATGGAATGTGATCGTTTCTCTAATGAGATGAGTTCTAAGCTCCAAATGTCAATGATGGGAAAAATTTCGTTCTTCTTGGGTTTACAAATTTCTCAAAGTCCCGGAGGCATATTCATTAATCAATCCAAATATGCAAATGAAATATTGAAGAAATTTGGATTTGATTCATGTGATCCTGTTGACACTCCTATGGTTGAGAGATCGAAGTTGGATGAAGACCTCTCTGGGATCCCTGTTGATCAAACCAAGTTTCGAAGCATGATTGGATCCCTAATGTATCTCACCGCTTGTAGGCCAGATCTCTTGTTCGTAGTATGCATGTGCGCTCGGTACCATTCTAAGCCCACCAAAAAGCATCTGGAAGCGGTAAAGCGGGTCTTTCGATACCTTCAAGGGACTATTCACATGGGTCTCTGGTATCCTAAAGACACCGCCATGGCACTCACGGCCTATTCAGATGCAGACCATGCGGGGTGTCAAGATACTCGCCGAAGTACGTCAAGAAGTGCTCAGTTTCTGGGGGAAAGTTTAGTAAGTTGGTCATCTAAGAGGCAAATGAGTACATCTATATCTTCCACAGAGGCTGAATACATTGCCATGTCTGCGTGCTGTGCTCAAATCCTATGTATGAGATCTCAACTATCGTACTATGGCTTTGCGTACAACAAGATTCCTCTGTATTGTGATAACAAAAGTGCTATAGCTCTTTGCTGCAACAATGTCCAACACTCCCGATCAAAGCACATCGACATCCGGAATCACTTTATAAGGGAACAGGTTGAGAAAGGGATTGTTGAACTTTACTTCTTGAGGACTGAGTTTCAGTTGGCTGATATCTTCACTAAGGCACTTCCGAGAGAACGGTTCCAATTTATTCTCCCGCGACTTGGCATGAAGAGTTTCACGCCATAAACCCTCAAGCGTCTTCAGGAAGAGAATGAGGAGTAATGGATTTGCTTCATATATCCTTGTATATATTTTAAACCAAAAAGAAAAGAGAAAAATATAAAACCTATAAAAACCATAAAAATTAGAAAAAACACAAAAATACCAAAAATAGTTGCTCTAGGCATGTCTTCTGTTTATCGATAACATTTACAGACCTACAAATGTCATTCAATAATGACACGGGTCTTTAAATGAAGCTCGAGCAGAAGTTCAAATAAATTGTTAAAACATGTCTTATTGGCTTGCAGTTACTTCAGTCTGTAACCCGTTCTTCATTATGGGGAAAGTACGTCGCCAAAAAGACAGCTGTTCCTCCCACTGGGTGAAGTTCACCCGGGCATGGATTACTTTATATCCATGTTTCCTCTATTTGGTGTACGTTTCAGTGCATCACTTCTTGCATAAGAAGAGAAGTCTTCTTTACATCACTGATACTCTTCCATCTATGATTCTTCAGGAAAGTATTTGTGCTAAACTTGGTGGTACCATGATTTTTGAATATCAATCATAATTGAACTTTTCATAAAAAAATCTATCACTCAATCAATGACTACATCTATTTAAATAGAAGACGGGTCATCGATTAAGGTGGAGAGTGATGATTTCAAAATCTTATATCATCAAAAACAAGTCACTTTGTACATAATAAGCAATGAATTTAATGAAACTTGTTGTTATGTGTTAGTGTATGATTTTTTTTAATTCAAATATCTCTCAAAATCATCATACCTGACACTAACATTCTTCCTCATTGATTGAGGGGGGAGGCATTAGTATGTTTCATTATTAGCACATATTAAACCTGACCACATTTTCTCCCATATTTTCTAAGCTTATTTAAATCAATTGGGATCACAAAATCTCAAAAGGTTTGAAATTTCTGATCGGGGGAGAGAATGTGATTTATATATGCAATCTGATAAAATGTGATGTTTTGGACTTAAAAGTAAGCTCTCACATGTGTGCTAAACTCTTTTGTATATCAATGCACATATTGAGGGGGAGCAAATGGTTTGTGGTGACAAAAAGAATGTGGCATCTTTGGTGGTATCTCATGTGAGCGCGACTCAGACTTCACCAATGAATTGACGAAACAAAAACTGTCATTAATTGAAAGGGCTTGTCCTAGTCGGGTAATAATTTCAAGCTGGTCTAACCAGTGATGTAAGTGTGTCTCGAAGAGGACTTGTCCTAGTAGAGGGTACCGTTTCGAGAAACTTTATGTGGACTTGACCAGGCCAGGTAATAATTTCAAGCTAGTCTAACTAGTGATGTAAGCGTGTCTCGAATCGGTCAGGTTCACTGAAGGTGGTTCAATTCAAAAAGTGCAAACTCTACCCAACATGTGAAAATTTTAAATTAAAACATATGAGCATATATTAAGGGGGAGTATTTGAAAATTACAAAACTCTCAAAGTGTTAGCAAAATGTGTTTTATAACTATAAACACTTTGAGAAATTTTTCAAAGATTTGGTTGACGGCGACATAGGATAGTCATGAAGTTATAAGGTGGCTAAGGTTAAGAAAACCGTCCTATGATCTGCCAGAGCCGGAGGGATCTACCCAAGGACAATACCGAATAGTTAGTATTTGTTAGTCCTTCGGTATGCTTATGGAAAAAGGAGTAATATGAGAAAGGAGAAAGAAGGGGTTGAAGAATTAAAAAGAAATGTAATGAGAAAGGGTGAAAAGAAATAGCCCTCCAAATATTCAACCTTAGGTCAGAAACCAGGTTCAATTCATATGCTACTGGTTGTTACTAAGGTGACGCCGGTATTGAAGACAAGACGCCATGGACCCAGTGACGCACTGCACTAAACCTTCTTAATCACTCAAGTTCTCTTAAAAGGAATTGTTTCATTCTCACAGGGAACCCTGCATAATCTATCGACCGCTCATTACGAGCTATGTTGATATTGAAACAGGAGACACCGCTCCAGTCTCCGACTACCAAAATTGCACTTATCGAGTCTAGAGCCACGAGAAACATCATGAGATCTCATAGGAACACATGTTACTTCTAAACTGGTTGTTCAACATTAAGGACACCAGTTGTAAACTTATGAGTCCTACGCAGATCTTAGCAATCTGCCAGAACATTTATGAGGAAATTTACAAATGTAATTCTCAGTGATTGAATGGAAATTCCTGCCAGGGTCAACATCAAATAGCCCTGAAAGCAGGTCACTTCAGTAATTCCTTGTGGATCACGCTTAGTGGTCGCAGCGGTTTCAAACGGTCTACAGTCGTGGAGTGAACTCCAGCGACTCACCTATTCGTTGATGTATTTTGGTAGATCTTGTAAGCCCTCTTGGGGGTATCCGATTTAGGAACAGCCTTGGCAAGGATTCAAGAAAGTTTCACACTATGCTGTTTACAATCTCGAAGTCCAACCTATAAGTGCCGGATGATTTGTTGCTAACTGTTTGCTTGCAAGAATCCCTGGCGGTTGCAGCTCATTGCTGAAAAGATGCCAATTTATCACCCCATGCTCACACTTCACAATCTTAATCAAAGAAATCATGATAATTGAAAGACTTTCAACATTGTTTTCGCAACTCTGATGCTGAAAATCATGATTCAGAAAAGTGTGAGCATGTCGGTCCAAAGATCACAACATCATATGGAGACGATACAGCAAAAAGATGACTTGAAGATGTACGTTGGATGATTACCTCAAAGAATCCTCAAAGATCATCCAAAACAAAAGAAAAGTCATCAAAAGTTCATTGCTGAAAGTACAAAGATTAAAGACTTAGAAGAATCAAAGACTACGAGCTAGGAACTCTAATCTATGTAATAGAATGCTAGAATTCAAAGTGTAATTTCCGGGGTGACCTCCCTTAGGGGGAGATTGTTAGGAATATAAATATTCACATGAAAGACTCGGTCACCCCGTGTATGGATTAGCATTAAGTAGCTCGTAGGATTAATTATATTAGTTTAGACATAGTAACACCATGGAGTCGGGTCGGGTCTTTACCCACAATGCTCACTCCATAGCCCATGTGGGGCGTTTATGTATGCACTATATATACCCCTTCCCACACAAGGTAAGTGTTGGAACTTCTCTTATTTTTAAGCTAATAGATATTCATTTTCTCTCTCTAAAGTTCCCAAATTCTCATCTCACACTCTCTCTAATATACTAGGCCGAATCTCAATATATCTTGTGTGCTATGATTGTGATCATGTTACACTTTAACCTTCTAAAAGATCAATCCGAGAGTGCAATCGAACTTGAATATCATTTGAAAAACATTGCTCACGCAATGTCCTATGATATCGATTGGCTCAATCCTGAGTTCAATGTCGGATCACACTTCAAAGAAATCTGGACCATATTACACAGATTGGACCAAGCCACTACCAATGGTAAGAAAACCAGAGCAACCAAGGATTCCATTTCGCTTCTTCTTCAACACCGACATGGAGTTCTTGCAACATGGAAACACATCCGCAAAGAAGTATGCAGCTTCCTTAACCCTCGGAATCCCAGCTGCACGGTACTTAAACACCGAAATAGAATAAGATGCAAAACATCTATTCGTTGACAAGCTTGTGGAGTACAATAGAGATGCGGTGTACGAGATTCATCACTGGAATGAAAGGCGAAAGCTCTTCTACCACAGTAGCAGGCTAGAACGAACAAAGGGGGGTGTAATGCATAACCAATGAATTGTTGCCATCCAGTTTATCTCAACAGCTACTAAATGGGGATACTCTTTTTTGAAGAAGATCATCGTCAAGCATCAAGATGAAAAAAAGTATGAATTCTCAGAAGCTGACTTTCAACGGTTGAACCTAAACGACATTGAAGATATGTACCTTCTCAAAGTTCAAGGGAAACTGCGTAATCTACCAACGGATATGCAGCTTGCATTCATTACTTCTCTTCTGATCTTCATAAGGAGCATCATCATTCGGGAACTCGTTGAAGATCTACAATTAGGTGTTGAAAGATATCATAGGAAGTTGAACTTGATAGCACCGACTCTTCACTTCAACAACATCAATCAGCTGTCACAGTACACACTAATGAAAGAACCTGCTTTTGGATTTATCTACAGAAGTACCTTTGCTCACAACTGCTTCAAGGCGTACGATGAAATTCACAAGTTATGTGATGACACCTTGAAGTTAGTTCGTGACAGTTTGAATAGCCGGTTAAAGGTCATAGATCTCTTCGGGAGCAATAGATGGAATTCAAAGGAAGCTAAAGAAGTCCACAGGTTCATCACCAGAATTGAACAGAGGTTGAAGCATAGGGATCAGATCAGACGGTTAGAGAGCTATGTTGGTGGGAGACCGAGCTTCCCGATCTTGACATTCCAATGACCTGAATGATTGCATAGTTTGTGAGTATTCAACATTCTTGGTATATGATTTGTTAGTGATACGATGGCTTGTGCACATATAACAGTGCACAACCCGATCTTTGTAAAGAAAGGACCCTGAGGTACGCTTCAGTGCCTCAATCCTAATATAAGGAGCGAAACCTTCTTACTTTTGAGTAGAATTAATCAAGTTTTAACTTTTTCATAATTCTGCTCAAAAGAACAAGTATTCCCTCTCGTAATCAAAACCTTGAAAAGTTATTTCACTTATTGAGGGGGAGTATTTAAAACAATCTTTGTTCAAAACGAAGAGTTCTTGTTAGATTCTTCTCGTAAACCTCAAAAAGCATATTTTAATCAAAATTTTTCCAAAAATAACATCAAAATGCTATTTTTGAGGGGGAGGAAAAAAAAGTGATTAAAATATGGTAACAAATGTGGAATCTCATATGAGCTCGACTCAGATTTAACCCATGAATTGATAAAACTCAAATGTTAGTAATCGAAAGGACTTGTCCTAGACGGGTAATAATTTCAAGCTGGTCGAACCAATGATGTAAGCGTGTCTCGAATAGGACTTGTCTGAGTAGAGTGTACCGTTTCGAGAAACTTTCCTTGAACATGACCAGGCCGGGTAATAATTTCAAGCTACTCTAACTAGTGATGTAAGCGTGTCTCGAATCGGTCTTGTTCACTGAAAGTGGATCAATTCAAAAGTGCAAACTCTACCCAACATGTTCAAATTTATCTTAAAAACTTTTGAGCTCATGTGAAATGGGAGTATCTCTAAAAGGTTCAAAACTCTCAAAGTGTTAACAAAATAAGTTTCTGAATCACAAACACTTTGAGAGATTTTCAAATGAATGGTTTATGGCAACATAGGATAGTCATGGAGTTATAAGGTGTCTAAGGTTAGGAAATACGTCCTATGATCCGCCAGGACCGAAGGGATCTACCCATGGACAATACCAATAGTTTAGTACTAGAAGTCCTTAGGTATGATTGAAAAAATGAGTAAAGAAATGAAAGGAGAAAGAAGGGGTTGAAGAATAAATAAAAAAAAAATTAAATGAAAGGGTAAAAAGAAATAGCCCTCCAAATGTTCAACCTTAGGGAAGAAACCGGGTTCAATTCATATGCTACTGGATGTTACTACGGTGACACAGGTATTGAAGACAAGCCGTCATGGACCCAGTGACGCATTGCACTGAACATTCTAGCCACTCAAGTATCTCTCAAAAGATACTTGTTTCATTTCTCACGGAGAACCCTGCTTAATCTATCGACCTTTCACTTCGAAATGTGTTGGTATTGAAAAGGAGGCAATCTTCTCCATGCCTCCGACGACTTAAATCAAAACGCACATAATCGAGTCTAGAGCCATGAGATTCAACAAAAGATCTCTTTGGAACACTTAACATTTCTACACTCTTTGTTCAACATTAATGTAGTATATTCATAATCAAAGAAACACAAGATTGGGACTAGTTGATGGATCGAATAGTAGAAAATGTAGAGAGATGTAGGAGAGTTGGAACCTTAGTGAGAGAAAGAGAAGTAGGATGTATTAGATTAAAATGAAGGTCCAACCCTCTCCTTTGGTGGAGAGGGCTTTATATAGTACTACATAGGGTGCCCCTAGTGGGCTGTGGAGCGAGCTAACAGTGGGTAAAAGACCTGACCCACTCCACAATATTAATACTAACTAATCTACTGCTAATATTACTAATAAACCTACGAGCTATTAAGTGCAATTAAGTACTCGGGGTGACCGAGTCTTCAACTGAATATTTATATTCCTAACAATCTCCCCCTAAGGGAGGCCACCCCGGAAGTAACGTTCTGAATTCTAGCACTCTATCCTTGAATCTTGTCTTCATAGCTCGTAGACCTTGATTCTTCATTGTCAAAAATCTTTGTGCCTTCAGCAGTGAACTTGTGATGACTGTTCTTTGTTTTGGATGATCTTAGAGTATTCTTTGAAGTTATCATCCAACATATGTCTTCAAGTCATCTTGTGGCTTCGTCATCATGAGAAGTTGTGATCTTGGAGCCTTCTTTGAGATCATCGGCCACCATCAATCTCTGAGCTCATCCATTGTAGTAATGCCTCCATGTGAATTGTTGTGACTGTTGGACTCGCATGCTCACACTTTTCTGGATCATGATAGATTTCATCAGAGTTGCAGAAGCGGTGTTGTAGGTCATTCAACTATCATGATGTCTTTGATAATGAATTGGAAGTGTAAGTATGGAGTGTGGATTGAAACGTCTCTGCTGGAATCAGGAACCATCATCGCCATCTTTATATGAATCTGAAATAAAATAGTTAGCAATAAAGTTGGAGAACGAATATGGCTTTGTCATTCGTTCGATGTGGTGGTTGGATTTAACCTTCGGTTCTGTGAAGACCAACCTGTGATCAGGTAGAATCCCCTTTAAAGAAGATTCTCCTTGACAGGAATTTCCAGCTTGTAGTAATGAGTCTTCCAACAAATTAATGTCAGAATCATCATACTAAGCATGTTCTCATACCGGAACGTCTCAAAGCAGACAGCACGGTAGAGTGAATCAGTGAATTAAATACCCACTGATTGACGAGAAATTGATTAGAAAGATCACTTGCGTGTCACTGTATAAACATTTTGTGTAACACGACAAGGGTTTTATAAATTGAATCACATTTCTGTCAAAATCACTTTTGTTTGAAAAATTTCACAATCAATGTGCTTGAAATTCAGTTGGTGAACACATTGAAAGGTTTTCCAAAAGCGTCCGTCAATCCATTTTCTGGAACAAGTTTGATTCAAATGAGAATCGCCCCATCGTTTCTTTCCAGTTGTCACAAGTTTGATCCATGGAGGATCTCACATGTCACCCACCAAGAGCTTGTTTGATGTTGGCTCTAGAAGGATTTCCATCTTCATAGTGAATACTTAACATATCACTCGGATGTTCTGGCAATACCACAAGGATAATGCGTAGGACTCTTCATATATATTTTCTTGCTTTTCACGGTGTATGAAACAGCAAGCATATTGGAAATGTGTCCTAATGAGATTTATTGATGATCTCTGGGCTCTAGACTCAATAGTGCGTTTTGATTTAGTGATCGGAGGCTGGAGAGGACTGCCACCTTTTCAATATCATCTAACTCGGAGTGAGAAAGATGATAGCAATGTATTGATCTCCGTGACAAGTGAAACAAGAATCCTATGAGGGACCTTGAGTGGCTAGGGAGGGTTGTGCAGCGTATCACTGGGTCCATGATACTTTGTCTTCAATGTCAATAATCAACTACGTGATTCTGACAGCATATGTATTGACCCGGTTTCTACCTAAGATGTAAGGAGGGCTTCTTTCTTTTCACCCTTTATCTTTACATTTCTTTTTCATTCTTCAACCCCTTCAGCGCTTACCGAGACTTTATTACTAGCACCTTGTTGGGTTTGTTCCAGCACTAGCTCCATCTCAGTCGGCACTCTTCCCTTATTCACTTTTTCTCCTTTTTTGTAATCATACCTAAGGACTTCTACACTAACTAGTGGATTATCCCTGGGTAGATCCCTCCGGTTCTGGCTGGATCAAGGGAACTAATACCTAACCTTACCATCCTTATAACTCCAATACATAAAGTAAAATGGTCGGTCTTTGGTATTCTTTCATAATTGCCATCACAAATCATTTGCTCCCCCTCAATATGTGCATCGATATACGAAAAGGTTTGGCACATATGGGAGAGCCTACACTTGAATTTCAAAAAATTACATTTTTTATCAGAATTGCATATTTAAATCACATTCTCTCCCCCGATCAAAAATTTCAAACCACTTGAGATTTGTGATCCCAATTGATTTAAATAAGTAAGAAATTTTGGGAGAAAATGTGATCAGGTTATACTGTGTTCTGATTATGGAGCATACTATGCTCCCCCTTAAACCACGAGAGAGTGTCACTGCTGATGTTGCACAAATTTGGCAAGGTGTCAGAAATTTGAACAAATATACTCCCCCTCAATTAATGACCCGTTTTCTATTTAAAGAGCTGTAGTCATTCAATTGAGCGACGAGTATTTGTGAAAATTTAATTCAATTTACCACATTGTGTAACATCAAAACTCTTTTGAAGAATCAAAGAAGATAAAGAGTCTGATGTAAAGAAGACTTCTCTTCTTATACACGAAATGACGTACTGAAACGTACATCAGATCGGACGAAAAACATGGATATAAAGTAATCCATGCCCAGGTGAACTTCACCTGGTTGGAGGAACAGCCATCTTTTTGGCGACATGCTTTCCCCATTGTATAGCGCGGGTTGCAGTATGAAGTAATTGCAAGCCATTAAGACATGTTTTAACCAATTAGTGTAACTTCTGCTCAAGCTTCATTAAAAGACCCGTGTCATTATTGAATGACATTTCTAGGTCCCTAAATGTTATCGATTAACAGAAGACATGCCTAGGTGAAGCTATTTTTGGTATTTTCTGATTTTTTGATTTTTATGGTTTTTATAGGTTTTATATTTTTCTATTTTCTTTTTGATTTAAGATATATACAACTATATACAAGGATATGAGAAGTCAATCATTTACTCCTCCTTTTCTTCCTGAAGACATTTGAGAGTTTCAGGAGTCAAGCTCTTCATGCCAAGACGTGGGAGAATAAACTGAAACCGTTCTCTTGGAAGCGCCTTGGTGAAGATGTCAGCCAGCTGAAATTCCGTCCTCACGAAGTATAGTTCCACTATCCCCTTCTCAACTTGTTCCCTTATGAAGTGATGCCTGATGTCGATGTGTTTTGACCGGGAGTGTTGGACATTGTTACAACAAAGAGCTATAGCGCTCTTGTTGTCACAATATAGAGGAATCTTGTTGTATGAAAAGCCATAGTCTGAAAGCTGTGATCTCATCCATAGAATTTGTGCACAGCAACCAGACATAGCGATGTATTCGGCCTCTGTAGAAGATATCGACGTACTCATTTGCTTCTTAGAAGACCAACTCACCAACTTTTCCCCTAAAAACTGAGCTCCCCCCGAAGTACTTCGACGAGTGTCTTGACATCCCGCGTGATCAGCATCAGCGTACGCAGTTAACTCCATTGCTGTGTCCTTCGGATACCAGAGACCCATATGAACTGTGCCTTGAAGATATCTGAATACCCTTTTTACTGCTTCTAGATGTTTCTTAGTAAGCTTGGATTGATACCGAGCACACATGCATACGGCGAACAGAAGATCTGGTCTACTAGCAGTGATATACATCAAGGATCCAATCATGCTTCTATACTTTGTTTGGTCGACTGGAATCCCCGAAGGATCTTCATCTAGTCTTGATCTATCAACCATGGGAGTATCAACAGGCTCACTCGAATCAAATCCAAACTTTTTCAAGATCTCATGGGCATATTTGGATTGATTTATGAAAATGCCTCCGGGACTTTGTGAGATTTGTAATCCTAGGAAGAATGACATTTGTCCCATCATTGACATTTGAAACTTGGAACTCATCTCCTTTGAAAATCTATCACATTCACTAGGATCAGATGAAGCAAAAATAATATCATCTACGTATATCTGAACATGAAGCAGATGTTTGCCCGACTTCCTAGTGAATAATGTGGGATCAACAACACCCTTCGAGAACCCGTTTGCTGGAAGGAACTTGGACAATGTATCATACCATGCCCTTGGTGCCTGCTTTAAACCGTAGAGAGCCTTCTTCAAGCGGTAGACATGAGTAGGATGTTCAGCATCCACAAATCCTTCTGGTTGGCTCACATAGACTTCTTCCTTTAAATCTCCATTCAGGAATGATGTTTTGACATCCATCTGGTAGACTATCATATTCCGACTAGCAGCATTGGCAAGGAAGATTCTAATGGCTTCAATTCTAGCAACTGGAGCAAACGATTCTTCAAAATCTATGCCCTCTTCTTGTTTGTATCCTTTTGCAACTAACCGTGCCTTGTTCTTTAGAACATCACCATGCTCATCAAGTTTCACCTTGAAAATCCACTTGAGAGCAATAATCATAGCACATTCTGGAGGAGGCACCAATTCCCATACTTCAAGTCGATCAAATTCATGGATTTCGTCTTGCATAGCCTCAAACCAGCAATCTTTAGTCATTGCTTCTTTGGCATCTTTTGGTTCGACTTTGGATAGTACGGAATTGAAGAAGCACCACAGTGCATCAGTGGCCAGTTGTTTACGTGTGGATACAGGATGAGCGGGATTGCCAATGATATTTTTAGTTGGATGATCGTTGGTCCATTTTCTGAGATGATCATGAGGTTGAGGGTTTTGAACTGATGTTGACGTGCTATGTTCTTCGAAAGAGGATGTGTGGGTTGAAGATTCAGGAGCAAATATATTCTCAAAAGGAACATCATCTATAGGAGCAAACAGATTAACTTCCAAAGAATGGTCATCTGCAGATTCTTGTAGCACCGGAGAGGATTGAGTATTTGATGATGAGGGTGATTGACTGGCAGCTGGTGCATTGAAACTAATTGAGACAGATGCTGATGGGCCTTCAGAGTCTTGCGGAACTTGAGCATCAGCATTAGGAAGAACAGCTGCAGCGTTTGAGTTCGTTTCATTAGTTATCTCAAAATATTCGTCAAACATAGGATCAAATAACTTCTTCAACTCCTCACTAGTTGGTGGTACATAAGACTCTGCAGGCGTGGGATTCTGTACAAGCCCTGAACTAATTGGTCCAGGTGTCAAAAGTTTAAGATCGGGTCCAGAACTGGTTTGTCCTGAAGCAGGTTGCTCACTCAGCTCGTCGAACGTGACATGGATGGATTCCATGATTTGTCGGGTTCTCTTGTTGTAGATTCTGTACCCCTTGCGATCTGGTGCGTAACCAACAAAATACCTATGTCTGCTTTAGCTCTTAACTTTCCCAAGTCTTGACTATCATTAGTCGGATAGCAAAGTGCGCCAAACACACGAAGAAATGAAAGATCTGGTTTCTTGTTATGAATTAACTCATAGGGAGTCTTGTCATGAATAGGATGAATCAGAGATCGGTTTTGGGTGTAGCATGCTGTTGCAATAGCCTCTGCCCAGAGAAACATCGGTGCCTTTGAAAATATAAGCATGGTTCTCGCAGCTTCCACCAGAGTATGGTTCCTTCGTTCAACAACTCCGTTCTGCTGAGGAGTGCGAGGGATACTTTTCTGATGCGTGATGCCAATATTTTCATAGAAATTTCTGAGTTGATGATTAACAAACTCAGTTCCATTGTCAGTGCGGATGATTCTGACAGTTTTGTCGAGCCTTACTTGCAACAGTTTTATCAGTTTGATGATAACCTCTGGAGTTTCATCCTTTGTTCTCAAAAACTTTACCCATGTAAACCGAGAGTAATCATCTACTATCACAAGAACATATTTCTTTCCATTTATGGTTTGTACTCTCATTGGGCCGCACAGATCCATGTGAAGGGTGTGAAGAACTTCCAAGTTGGTGTTGACGGTTTTGGGTTTGTGGGTTTGTTTCTTGCTTTTGCCCAGTTGACATGCGGAGCAAAGATGATCTTTCTCAAATTTTAGTCTGGGCATGCCTCGTACAAGATCTTTGCGGGAAAGATTATTTATGGTACCGAAGTTTAGATGGTTCAGACGACGATGCCACAGCCATGATTTTGTCTTGGAGGATTTAGAAAGTAAGAAAATGGGAGAGGACCTCAACATTTCTTCAATTGATATGGTGTATAGATTTGTACCCCGACTGCCTTTTAGAAGGTCTACACCATCCAATTCCCTGACGAAACATGTGTGTTTTCTGAAAGCCACTTCTAGATCTGAATCACAAAATTGACCCACAGAAAACAGATTGTGCCCTAATCCTTTCGCATAATATACCCGTGAGATTACACTGTCACCGAACACATAATCTCCATAACCCATAATCGCACCAAAATGGTCGTTCCCGAATCTAACTGTCCCGATAAACTTTTTCACGAAGTTCTTGAGCCGTGAGCGATTCCCAGTCATATGTTTTGAGTAGCCTGAATCCAAATACCAAAGGACGATTTGTACGACCTGCATTTAAAGACAGACAAAGATGGATAACTAAAATATGTGGATCCCCACGTGTAACTGGGGTCCATTTGGTTAGCATTCACAAATTTAGGAGCAACATAGTTTGCTAATACTGAAGTCTCTACAGTGGGAACAATCCTAGAGTCAGCAGATGGCCTATTTGGAAGGCATTGTGTTCCTAGAAACAAAATTCGACCTGTTGGCCTCCATTCTTTAACTTTCACAAACCTATGATCATTCAACTTAGGCAATGGACATTTATTTCCTAAACTGAATTTTCTTCCAGTGGGTCTCCATTGATACCCAACAGTAGCAAAAGTTTTTCCTGTTGCCTTCCAAACTTTCTTACTTCTTTCAGTTTTCCTAACATACTTAACTTGGGGTGGTGCATGAGATATCAGAAATGACACAACACAATCATCATGATTAGCAGAAATTAAGCATTTGTCACATGTTTTACAGACCGCATTAGAATTCGAATTAATTACAGTACTTTTGATACTAGAATCAACACGATTCAATCTAGTCATTACAAACTTATTGTTCCTAGGTTGGGCTTCTACACTCTTCTTGTGATGACTATTAGCTGGCACAGTCCTATCTTTCCTTGCATTGCCTCTAGGCTTTGACTCGCTAGCTTGGGTGTTACATTTCACTCCTGTAGAAGTAATGATAGGAACATTAGTTTGTTTCACTGTCACATGCTTTCCAGATTTTGATGTGCTGGGTTCTGATATTCTTGATGGCAAATCAAAGGTTACATGCTTGTTTTTAATAGTGGATGATGATGCACTTAATCTATCTCTTTGGTTGCTAGACTTGGGACCCGTGCCAATAGCATATTCTAACTGTTCCTGGATCCTTTTTGTGAGGACGCAGGCATAACCTACTACCTTATCAAGTGGTTTTTCTATTCTGTCCTCTTCCACAACCTCACGAAGAGTGTGAAGTCCATCCCTAAGGTGACAGAGATACATTTGATGGACAGGTCTGTTGTTTCTCATGGGATATGGAATAGGCCCCACATCAACATCGTACATTTTACAAGCAGAGACCTTTGATGCAACACAATTACAAGAGGTGCATGGCATTTTTCCTTTCACCTGAGTCTTAAGATTCTCAATTTCATTTAACAAAGAAGTTATCTTTTCATTAGGACTATTTCTAGTAACTTTAATTGATTCATATAACTCTTTGTAATGCTGTTTAATCTTAGAATTTTCTTCTCGAAAACACTCATTTTCATAATGTAACTTATTGATGGTGTCTTGATATTGAAAATTCTGAGAATCTGAAGACGAAGGTTTATTGGTGCCATACACATCACACCTGTTCGATTTCAATTGGGCAATTTGGGCCCTCAACAGTCGAATCGTGTTTGTGTGAGCTTGAATCTTTTCATCTCGTTTGCTTAATTCAAAATATGTATCAAACTCAGGAGCATCCAAGGATGTCTTGTCATTTGATATTTTGCATTTTTCTTCTAAATGTTGATATTTTAGTTGCAGGTTTAGATAATCAAGCTCTAGTTTTGAAAAACGTTTAACCATGTTATCATGGTCATCATTTTGAATTTTGTCAAGCAATTTCACATTCTCCCCCTCAAGCTCAACAACACGATTCTGGGTAACATTTAAAGCAATAGCATACTCATGAAATTGCCAAGCAGATAAAGCAGAATCAGTAGCAGTATAAAATACATCTTGCGCAATACATCTAGCAATCAAGTTGTCATTGGCAATGAGTATGGTTTTCCTTTCAATTTCACAACTCTTAAGTTCTATTGCACATTGAGTTACCTCATTTTCCATGTCTTTAAACACTACTTTCATTTCATTTATTTCGGTTTTAAGAGCAGTTTGCATCCCTTCAAAATGTTCTTTAAGTAGTTTAAAGAATGGCATGACCTCAGTCAAGTAACACCTTTTTGCGTGCTCAAAACACCTTTCCCCCTCAGTAATTCTGGTTGGTGTGATTCTCTTCTTACATGTTTTATCAAAATCAGCAAATAGTTGCCAAAGCACGTATAAGCTAATTAAGGTTTTGCATTCAGTGGGAAGAGACAAAGGAACCAAATTCCTAGGTGTATTGGGAGGATACACCGTTATGGACGCAACTTTTCTAAGGGATGGGGTTTTGGCTTTAAGTTTATCTTCCTTTAGCTTTTCTATATCTTGTGACCAAAATATTTGTTCAGGTGTTAACTTCTTTTGAGGAGCAAACATAGTCAAACAATTCTCCTCATAATAATCATGGGGCTTGACTATTACTCGTTTGGCTATGCACATGGGATCCCTCATTTTCTCATTCATTTTTTCTCTTTTTCTCACTTCTATCTCATCTGCCTCATTCAAGGATACAACCTCAGGTGGTTCATGATTGGGCATAATCATCACATTGGCATCATATAATGCAGGTTGGGCTACCTTAGCAATCTTAAGAAGATCTAATTGAGATTCACCTACATTGCTTTCACTATGCTTGTCACTTAACTTTCTGTGCTTATGAATCATTTGGGCAGTCTGTCTGGTTTGGTCTTGTGTGTACAACTTATCTTCAAGTTTATTCTTTAATGTTTTGAGTCTAGAGAAATCATCTAAGATTTTAGATTCTTTTTCTTTGAATTCTAGCTTAAGCCTATTTACACAATTCTGTACTTCCTGTTTTTGTTTGACAGACATATCTAGCTGGCTTTTCAAAGAATTCCACTCTTGTTTTAATGTTTCTTCTCTCACTCTAGAGTCTTTTATAAGAGTACGCAACTGACCTTCCATTTTCTGCTCACGTTCAGTTAGTTCAAACTTAGCAATCTGTTCATACATAGCTACTTCTTCCTTATAGATGTTTAGTCTAGTGATCAAGTTATCATTAGGAGCAAGTACAGTGTTTTCATGCCACTCACATGCATTATCAACGTCACATGTATTTTCTAAGGCACACACGTTATTAACAACACAAGCATTATTATCAACAGAAGATTCTCCATCTTGTACATCAGGGACGTTGTTGTGAGTCAAATAGTGTTCATATGGAATCATATTGCTATTTTCCATGTCAACATTATTTGAGTCAGAAACATCTCCCTGTTGTACTTCGTTGGGAATCTTTTGATCATCAACTACTTCATATGTGTCGTAAAGTTGTATTACCTCAGAAATCACAGATGCATTTGAAGAACCAGCTTGTCGAGGTGATGAAGCCAAGGATGACAAGTTAGCCATGAAGACTGTTTGAGCCGTTGGTTCATCATCCACATCAGAGTCAAATGCATCACAATCATCAGCTTTGAAGATGTTGGGATCGTTGAGTGCTAGATCCTGAACTGGTTGCTCATCCACATCTTCATCAAAAGTATTTCCCCCATCACCAGCCAAAAACAACAATTCTTCCTCATCCAATACAGCTACATTCTCTTGAGCCTGCATCAACAGCATCTTATCCTTGAAGTAACCTGAATTTTGAGGACGTTTCAGTTGATTGCAATTCCTGGCAATGTGTCCCAGTCCTCCACAATTATAACACTTGAGCTGTTTCCCCTGCCCCTGATTGGCATTCCCCGCTCTGTTCTGCACATTACCTCGACCCATGTTTCTTCCTGCTCTCCCTTGCACATTCTGAACCACAATTTTCCCATCCTCCACCATTGCTAGATTGTGTAGGTTGGATGAGTTTCTTAACTGATTGTTGGTCTGAGGGAGAGATTCTTTAAATTGTTGAACCAGTAATGATACTTGGTTGGTGAGGTTATCAATCATTTTGTCGGTCTTAGAATAGCCTGAGTCGAATTGTGAGCTCATAGCAGAATATGGTGAGTGAAGTTGATGATAACCTTGGTTAGGTGATGGTTGGGTGTTTGGTAGAGCACTTGCCATAAATGCCAGTGAGTCATTAGGAGTTGAAGGATTTAGCTTTTCTCTCAGCACCCGATCGTAGGCAGCATGCTTCTCATGTTGTTGTAGGTAGGCATACAACTGTTCATAGTTAGTGTCTCTCAGACCTTTGTTGAGTTTGACAGCAGTAACAAATCTGTCCCATTCTGGAGTCATGTTGTTCACAAACTTTGAGTTAAGTTGGATGTTGGGCATAGTCATTCTTATCATCCTCATGTCATTCACCAACTTATGGAATCTCACATAGTAATCTGTGACATTCTCTCCTGGGTTCATTTTGAAGTGTTCAAACTCATCATACAATTGTGATTCACGGTCTTCTTTTGTGAGTTCTGACCCAGCTAGCAACATCTTTACATTGTCCCACACAGCTTTAGCTTCAGTGTTGAAATTGATGAGTTTGTAGACATCCTTTGGCAAACCTTGAATGACAATGTTTGAGGCCCTAATGTCAGCATCATACCTCTTCTTTTCCTCCTCATTAAGGTCATTGTAAGTGTGTGGTCTGTCAATTCCAAAGGTGACTGTGCCATCTTCACCAGTAGTAACAGCATCTCTGGTGGTACCCATCTGAAATGGTCCTTCATCAATGGACTTAAGGATGTTTGCTCCATTCTCTTTTCCCAAGCAGTAAAGCCGTATTCGTTGTGCCCACGACTCATAGTCCGTCCTATCTAGCATAGGCGGACGAGTATCGGATCCTGCTGCTTGAATGTCATCGGATGCGGTGCTTGTAATGCTGGCCATAATGTATACGGGATTTTACAGTTCTTGTGATTTAACCGAGAAATTGACTCTTTCGCGGGACTTTCTAAAATCACCAAGACATAAACCGTAAACTAATGAGTATCTTGCAAGATAGAATTTTAAGTCCTAACTCAAGGAAACACAAATCTCAATTGATCAAATCGCAAAGATTCAAGACACAGCTTGACAAATCGCAACAAGACAAATCGCAAGCTTATCAAATCACAATAAGTCAAGTCACAAGTGTTAGCTTGCAATGTCAAATCGCAATAGATCAACTCGCAACAATAAAATCGCAATGAGTCAAATAGCAACTTGTCAAATCGCAGACAATCAAATCGCAATTTGTTAACTATGAGTCAAAACGCAAAGTTCAACTCGCAAGTGCTCAAGTCGCAACTTACTATTACAAATCGCAACAGACAAATCACAACCCTGAGGATACAAACCGCAATAGACAAATCACAACCCTGAGGATACAAACCGCAACAGACAAATCACAACCCTGTGGATACAAGCCGCAACAGACAAGTCGCAAGTCTAACAAGTCGCTACCCTGATAGACACAAGTCGCTACTGCAACAGACAAGTCGCAAACCTAACAAGTCGCTACTCTGACAGACAAGTCGCAAGTCTAACAAGTCGCTACCCTGACAGACACTAGTCGCAACCCACAAATCGCAAATCACAAGAAGACAGAACTGTCACTAACTTGGTCAAAACGCAACACACTAAACGCCAGACACGTCGCTTTCTTAGCGGTTTGTCGTCTTTTGCCAAATCCGGTAATGGGCCAAATCGCAACTTCGAGGTACCACAAAACGCTACTTTCACTTACCCCACAGTACACAAATCGCTACTATGAAGCTTTCACAAAAGGACAAAACGCTATGAAGAACACCTTTCTACAAACCCTCGAATCTGCATAAAACCACCACACAAAGCCTGAAACTATGATTCCAAACACCAAACACTACTTCAATACTATCCCTAAGCTAGAAAGTACAAGATCTAACAACTTCTATCTACTAAACAAAGCGCAAAATAGAATTTTTGAGAACCTAACTATTCGAACGAAAAGTGCCCAAAACTACATAAATCCGTGAATATAACCATGCATGGACCTAACCATGGCTCTTGATACCAATTATAGTATATTCACAATCAAAGAAACACAAGATTGGGACTAGTTGATGGATCGAATAGAAGAAAATGTAGAGAGAGGTAGGAGAGTTGGAACCTTAGTGAGAGAAAGAGAAGTAGGATGTATTAGATTGAAATGAAGGTCCAACCCTCTCCTTTGGTGGAGAGGGCTTTATATAATACTACATAGGGTGCCCCTAGTGGGCTGTGGAGCGAGTTGACAGTGGGTAAAAGACCCGACCCACTCCACAATATTAATACTAACTAATCTACTTCTAATATTACTAATAAACCTATGAGCTATTAAGTGTTATTAAGTACTCGGGGTGACCGAGTCTTCAACTGAATATTTATATTCCTAACAATTAAGAACACCAGCTGTAAATAACAGAGTCCTACGCAGATCTTAGCAATCTGCCAAGAACATTTATGAGAGAATTCACAATTGTGATTCTCAATGATTGAATGGAAATTCCTGCCAGGGTCAACATCAAACAGCCCTGACAGTAGGTCACTTCGGCAATTCCTTGTGGGTTACGCTTAGTGTTCGCGGTGGTTTCAAACGGTCTACAGTCGTGGAGTGATACTTCGGTATACTTCAGTGGCTCACCTGAATCGTTGATGCACTTCGGTGTATCTGTGTAAGCCCTCTGGGGGGTATCCGGTTCAGGAACAGCCTTGGTAAGGATTAGAGAAAGTTTTCACACTATGCTGTTAATGATCTCGAAGTCCGAACCTGTAAGTTCGGGAAACTTTATTGCTAATTTTTTTCATGCAGGTACTCATGGAGACCGGGAGTTCCATAACCACCATTACTATCATCAACTTCACAACAGTTTCCACATGCTCATACCCACATCACAGTGATCAATGCAAAGCAAAGTTCAAAGAAAGATTCTACGTCAAGCAAAAGAATCTACAAAGTTAAAAGATAAAGATCAAAGCAAATGAATTGAGAGCTACGTGAGTATGAAGTTTCACAGTCAAAAGATGTATGAGCATGTTGGAAAGACGTAAAGACACCAAAGACGAAGACGTTGATGAAAGGCAGAGAATACCATCACTTGATCACTACAAGAACAAAGAACAAAGAACAAGGATTTTTTTTTTTTTTTTTTTTTTTTTTTTTTTTTGAAGACGTCACACCAATGAAGCAACGATGACGTCAAGCAACCTTTGATGACCAACCCTTAGGGGGAGATTGTTGGGAATACATTTTAATTATATCAAGTGTCGGTCATTACTTTTGTAATAGGTTGCTTTATCATTTATACTTATATGTTTGTAATTAGTTCAAGCCTTATATATTAAGTCCATGCGCCTTGACGTTAGTTCTAGAAAGCCCACTAGGGGCGTTGCCCTAGTGCTTAGCTATAAATACTAATGTAAACTCTCATTTGAGAGTGTTGGTTCATGTTTATGCAAGTTACTCTTTCTTATTCATATTAACGTGTTCCATACAAACTCTCTCTCTCTCTAACTTTCTATCTCAAAATATACTTGTGTGTTTATCAATATGGTGACCTAACATACGTCATTATAAGGCGAATGTTATCTTATGAACCCAACATCTCTTTAGGCCACAACCGATGTGGGATTTGCCTAGGGTGTTACAATTACCCTCCCTTAGGGACTCATCGTCCTCTATGAGATTTTCCTACCATCCCAAACGGCTTAGGAGTGGCTTTGATACCAGTTGTAACATCCAGCCTACTCATACCACAATATTGTCCGCTTTGCTTGTAGGCTCACGACTTTGCTTTTTTGGCCCTTATGTGAAGACTTCCCGACATTTCACCTATACTAGTACCAGTTCCACATGAGCACGCTTAACTTCCAGTTTCTAAGAACTCCACCCGGAGTAGACCACAAAACATGTTGTGTCATTGTAAGGTGAATGTTATCTTATGAACCCAACAACTCTTCAGGCCATATTCGGTGTGGGATTTGCCTAGGATGTTACACTTTATAAATAGAGATGTTTAATGGAAGGGAAAATAAGAGTTATATGTAACTTAGTGTTTATTATAAATCGGTTTGATTATTTTCTTAGGTTTATTGTATCTACTTAGTGATATAATACATAAATATTAAGCAAAACAGTATCTTGTGTTCATATAATTTATTTGTTAGTGTTTAGAGTTTACTAGTGTATAGACTCTAGATAATCTTCTGAGACTTCAAGTAGTTGGTGACGAAAAATCGTATCAGAGGAGGATCAACTAATTTTTGTTAAAGACTCAAGATTCAAAATACTCATAGTTTCTTAAACCCCTCCTATGACTATTTAAAGGGTTTCAAGTATTTTGTGGTACATATTATTCTGCATGAAACCAAAGAAACATATACTTTTTGAAGATCATTGACTACAATATGGAAAAAGTTATTGAAGAAGGTCAAATCCATCAAACAGAAGTCACCATACCTGCAGTAGCTAGAGGAGTTGAAGAAGAGATGCAACAACCCAAACATGTACATTCCTAGACTCATAAGGACACAAAAGATTTCATGTTGGATTACAAGGCTAAGAGTATCTTAGCAAATGCTCTTACAGTTCTTATCCTTCATACAATCTCTATATGTAAAACTACTAAGGAGATATGGGATCCTTTGGCAGTGATTTATGAAGGAACAAATAGGGTGAATGACCATAAGAAGAAGAACCTTATGAGATCTTATAACAACTTCTTCTACTTGAAGGGAGAAGGTTTCACAAATGTCTATATAGGGTTCACATATCTTATTAATGATCTCATTACCAATGGGGTTGTTAAAAGTGGCATGGAGTTGGTTCAGAAGCTTAGGGATGTTCTTCTATAGACTTTTGACCAGATGGTTATTATTATAGAATTAGTTGAGTAGAATCTTTCAAAACATTTTGTGCTCAAAGATAACTCCCTCCAAACCCTTAATAACGGAAGTTTAGAAAAATACTTTTATAGGGGGAGTATAAAATTAAAAAATGTTCAATTTTATGAAAAATGATCAGTTGTTCTCTCCAAAAGCTTTCAAAAGCATATCTTTTAATCAGTTGATATAAAAAAAATATTACGGGTATAATATTTTTTAAGGGGAGAAAATGTGATTAAAATGTGATCAAATATTTTGTGATCGTTGCTGAATCTTCAACGTTTTGCTCAACTCAAAAGTGATTATTCCAAATAGAATTGCACCGTGGTTGGTAATAATTTCAAGTTGGTTATTAGGGATAGTTGTCACCTAAAAGCTGATGATGTAACCCTTTAACTAGAGACGTAAACGTGTCTATAAAAGTCTAATATCTTTAGAATGTTTCACTAATTTCAAAGTTGTTTACTCATTCCTTCACGTGCAAAATACTTTCAATTGGTTTCAAGAGCTATACGTGAATCGTAAGGTGTTTGTTTTCAAAAATCTTCATAAGCACATGTATAGGGGGAGTAGTTCTTCAAAACAAAAACTTTCAAATTAGCAAGGGTAAAAACTAAAAATACTCTATGTAGTACTCCATCCGTCTCAAAATTATAGTCTATATTTCGTTTACGGGATGTCTCAAAATAATTGTCCATTTTCTATTGTAAGTAATAAAAAGAGAAGTTAGTGAGGGAATATTCTATTTGAATTGTGGAAAAAAATTGCAGTGATCCCACTTTTATTAAACTGTATATTTTTTTGTCTCCTGACAATAATTTTGAAATGGAGAGAGTGTCTTTTATAACTCATTATGCTTAATGAAGTTTGAATATTGTCATATTACACCCCATAGTCATTTGTTAAGGGTAAATTGGTCATTTCACACAACTTCATCTTCTTCATTTATTTAGACCTTTTTTTCAAGCCAAACACCTTTTTTTTTTCGACCAAACATCAAACAAGACTTTTTTGGTTTAATATGTGTGTTTTCTTTAGTGCATTTTTTGTCAAGATCTAGAGATATGTGTGGAAGAAGAAGAAGAAGAAGCAGCAATATTTGTGTTTTTCTCGTTTGGTTTGTTTAGAGTTTATACATTATTTTTGTTTATATTTATTTTTTGGGTTTGATTCGAGGTTTATCTTTGTTTTGTGGTGGGTTATGGTGGTGGATAATGTAACTTGGCAGGTGTAGCAGGTGATAAGTGGTGGTGGATGATGTAACTTTAAGTAATTAGAAGCCAAGATGGGTGGTAATAAGTGGAAGTGGTGGTTGCAGCGAAAAGTGATGGTGGCTGTGTCTGCTATCAAAAGTGGTGGTGGTGGGATGGCGGCTGGAAGTGGCGGAAATGGCTGGTGAAGAGACAAAGGGCATTTATGTATTTTCATGTGAGATAGGTGGACCAAATTATATATAATTTGGCGTCAAGTTTTGCTACAGTCGTTGTAGCAGTGTTGGGCTCCGTTTTGGGCTCTAGGCTCCCCGTTTTCTCCTTTGGTTTGTCCGCTCGCTTCTTTAGCTACCACAATTACAATTCCGGGTACCTACCACTTCACTTACTCTTCCATGTTCTACTGCCTTCTACTGCCTTCTAACGAAACCCTAATTGGCTGCCGGTGGTGTTTACTTGCGGATCGGTTATGGTCTTTTAGATTCCTTTTGCTTATGTGCCTGTTCTTTGTGGTAGTTACTTTTTTTTTTGTGGTAGGTTATTTGAACGCTGTTTGTTATGTTCGCTAGCCTGCCGTCGTTGTTTACTTGCGGATCGGTTATGATCTTTTAGATTTCTTTTGATTATGTAGCTGTTCTTTGTGGTGGTTGCTTTTTTTTTTTTTTTGTAGTGCCTTATTTGTTCATCGTTTTACTTGCGGATCGGTTATGGTCTTTTAGATTCCTTTTGCTTATCTGCCTGTTCTTTGTGGTAGTTACTTTTTTTTTTTGTGGTAGGTTATTTGATCGCTGTTTGTTATGTGCGCTAGCCTGCCGTCGTTGTTTACTTGCGGATCGGTTATGATCTTTTAGATTTCTTTTGATTATGTAGCTGTTCTTTGTGGTGGTTGCTGTTTTTTTTTTTTTTTTTTGTAGTACCTTATTTGTTCATCGCTTTACTTGCGGATCGGTTATGGTCTTTTAGATTTCTTTTGCTTATGTGCCTGTTCTTTCTGATGGTTGTTGTTTTTTTCTATGTGGTACCTTATTTGTTCACCGTTTGGTTATGTGCGCTTTCCGGATCAGCTATGGCGGTATTGTTTGCTTGCGTTTCGGTTATCGTCTTTTACATTTCTTTTGCTACTGTGGCTGTTCTTTGTGGTACTTACTGTTTTTTTTTTTTTTTATACTTTATCTGTTAATCGTTTCGTTATGTGTGCTTGGTTGCCAGTGTTGTCTACTTGCGGATCGCCTATGGTCATTTAGATTCCTTTTGCTTATGTAGCTCTCCTTTGTGGTCGCTGGCGTTTTTTTTTTTTTGGGTGCGTTATTTGTGCATTGTTTCAGTCACCATTTTTTTTTCTTCTTGCGTGCATAAACGTTATGATACCTGCTGTTTTACATGTCTTTTGGTTATGTTCATCTTTTACTTATGTGGCTGCTGCTTTTGCCGTAGTCTACCGGTATTTTGTTTCTTTAAGGTCTATGTAGCTGCCTTTTCGATGTTTTGTGCGGCTAAAAAGTATTATCTCCATGTTTCTGATGCGTTTGTTAGCTCACTTGATATGTTACCTATACCTGTTATTACCTGAAATGACAGATATGAGTGGCATATCAGGTGGTGTAACCGACGTCTCAGATTTTTTCCACGCGATTCAGTTTACTTACTTGCCTTTTTCTTCTGTGTTGGTGTTACAGTTGCCTTGCAAAGGTATCCGCGGCACAATTCTTGAATGCCATAGTATCAATGCTAATTATGTGCCTGGACCTGTTACGTATACATGTTCACCTTGCTTTGGCTATTATATAATTAGCTGGTGGCAAGGCAATCAGCAGCTTACTTCGGCTATTATATAATCAGGTGGTGGCAAGGCAATTACCGGGCGGCATGGTCTAAACAATAGCTAAGCAACCGGTCTTATTTTGCAGCCACCACCTCTTTTCAGCTGTCTCTGTGCAGCAGCTGGGATAATTTTGTCACCTTACATTCTCTGAACACATGTTGCTTGGCAAGGTAACTAAGATTGCGGTTGCAGCCATGCTGTGTGTTTGGTGTTCCTTGCAAAGGTTTCACCATTCCTTTGCTCTTGCACTCTCCTATATATAATGGACTGTGGACTTTGGTTACAGTTGTTGTACCAGTGTTGGCCTCGATTTTTTTAGCCTTTTTCCGATCGCTAACAAATGATAGAATTCGCTGAAGATTTATACATGTCTCTTCCCTGTGATTTTCTTGGTAGTTGTGCACATGTTCTTTGTGAACTTTTGTTGCCTGCTGTTGAAATGTTGTCATTTTCATATGAAATAATTAACATCCATGAATGTCTGCGCAATAGGCTGTGATGAGTCTGTGAGTCTGATTTAAGAAGTGAATCTCTGGCACTTGGCAGGGCAAACTTTCATATTTGCAGCCGTGCCACGTGTATTTATTTCTGATGATGTAAAACTCATAATTTCTTCACAGATCTGAGCTAAATTGTTTGAGTTTTTCACTTATTGGTTGTAAACTTTTGCCACCTGCTGTAGAAATGTTGTCGTTTTCATATGGGATAATTACCATCCATGGATGTTTGCACAATAGGCTGTGATGAGTCTGTGACCCTGATTTAAGAAATGAATCCCTGGCACTTGGCAGGGCAAACTTTTAGATTTGCAGCCGTGCCAGGTATATTTATTTCTTCTGATCGCTTATTAATATCAGTCCAATGATATCAAAATTCATAACTTCTTCACAGATCTGAGCTAAAATGTTTCAGTTTGTCGCTTATTGGTTGCGAACTCTTTATGCCTGCTGTACAAATGTTGTGATTTTCATATCAGATGATGATCGCACGTACCTGTTTGCACAATAGCCTCTGATGACTTCTGCCCCTTGGCAGGACAAACTTTTAGATTTGGAACCGCACGAGGTATGTTTACTTCTTGCAATCACTTATTAATATCAACCCAATGATATTAAACTGATACCTTCTTCGCAGACCTCAGCTAAAATGTTTAACTTTGTTACTTATTGGTTGTCATAGGCTGTCATGAACCTGTTACTCTGCTTAAAGAAGTTAATATGTAGCTTTTGGTAACCCAATCTCTTAGATTTGCACCTCTGCCAGGTATATTTATTTCTTGCAATCAGTTTTTAATATCGATCCAATGATATCGATTTCTGAATCTATCTACAGGTCGAACTCAGATAATGTAAAACTAAAGATTGTAAAAAAAACAGACAGAATATCAGCGATGGATGTATGGCAACCAGTCGCGGTTTCTGGACGTATGCAGCTATACCCTGTTTCATATGGTGTATACATCCATCGTTGATACTTTGTTGTTGTTTTTTGTACTGAACATTTTTCTTACACTGAACTGTCTCACTGCATATGATTGCCTCCTTTCACCTACCACTATATTTACATGGTATTTACACTCAACATTCGTACTTTTTTAATCTTTGCGTAGTCATTGTCTTCGTATGCATAATTTATTTATATTTTTTTATTCTTCAGGTTTCTGTTCTTGCATATGGCGACGACCAGAAGTTAAGTGCAACTTAGATTTCACAACCTGTTTTTATATTCACTGTATTCATGTACAGATTTTGACCAGTTTTTCCTGTTCTTCAGGTTACTATATATATAACATGCAAAATACATAAATACATACACACTTTTTTTTGGGTGCATATCTTTGTTATTCATTATTCTATTAAAAGGTTTACACTAACACTATATATATATATATATATATATATATATATATATATATATATATATATATATATATATATATATATATATATATATATATATATATATATATACTTTTTACTAGAAGAATTAATAACAAAGATATGTGCCAAAAAAAAAGTTTGCATCTATTTAATACATGTTATATATAACAAAAAACGGTGACTGATAATTGAGTACAATTATAAAAGATCAATGCGAACCAAAATAGTATAGTCTTAGAAATGATTTGGTGCAGATTACTTCTTTACACTATGCTATTTTGCTTCTAACTGATCTTCTAAAATTCGTCCATATTATTACCCATCAATTTTGATCAGAGGAATGCATATCTCGCACAGAGTACAAAAAAAAACAAAACACAAGTAACGGGTAAAAAACAAACTCGCAGCCCAACACTGACTCCAACACTGTACGTTCCCTCCTATGTCTTGCTTCAACCAGTAATTTTTCTTCGATAGAAGCTATTCCTTTTTCTGTCTTTCTAAAATTCCTTTTTGTCGATGGTTTGCAGCCACAGTATTTAGGCGATGATGATAGGTTTGCACATTCCCATTTTTCCACCTATGCATTCGTTGGCAGGGCAACCATGATATCAGTTGCAGCCACAATGTACAATTCATGCTGATCACAAACGTGCATATCTGAGCCTGTCAAAATGTCTAGATCCTCCTCAGTCAACTGCGGCCCCTGATCTGAGGTACGTTGGCTTGATTAATCTGACGGTAACCATTTACTATCCATCAATTGATTCCTAATATCCTTTATTAAGTTAAGAAAACAACAACAGTTAATATTCATTATGCTTTACCACCAATTTTCGCTTCAGGGATACTACCACCTATTAATATGCCGTCTTTTTCTATTTGCAGATATTAACAATTGACGTTACACAGCAACCATACATTGTTCTTTTTTGCATACTCATAACTGTAGTGACATAAATGCTTCTGGTCAAAAATATGCTTCAATTTGGAAAGAAGGATGAGAAGCGGAAGAGAATGGTGTGATAAGTAGTTTGATCCAAATTGCATCTTCGCAGCATTCTCTTCCGTTTCCCATCTTTCTTTCAGACTTGAAACATATTCTTGGCCAGAACCAATTCTGTCACTACACGTCTGCCTATGCAAAAAATAAATGTTACCTTTTACTGGCACATAACATAAACCTTTTGTATCCGTCCTTTACCAGGTAAAGAAAATGTTTCCTCCTATCTCTTGCTTCGAGCACTAATTTTTCCTCAATACAGCTTATTGCTTTTTTTGCCTTTCTAAAATGCCTTTTTCTGAATGCTATGCAGCCGCAGTGTTTAGGCGATGATGATAACTTTGTCCATTCCCACTTTTCCAGCTGTGCGTTCGTTGGCAGGGCAACTACAGTATCAGTTGCAACCACAGCGTACATTACAAGCTGATTACAAACGTACATATCTGAGCCTTGCTAACACTGAAACATGTGGCACTTCGGTCGCCTACGGCTCCTGATCTGAGGTACATTGAATTTATTTATCTAAAAGTAACCATTTGCTGTCCATCAATCATAACTTTATATACATTTTACCCAGATTTTTTCATCTATGAATATCTGTAACAGGTCATGTATTCAGCAGCACCGCTACGCACACCAGATTAATACAATCAGGATTATGAATCTGACCTTCGCCTCGAATTCCTTTTGCTATTTTAATCGTCTATCAATATGTCTGGTGCAGACTATTGTCTCAAGACTATTTCAATAACAAAAGGGGTTTGAGGTGGAGATCAGATTTTCCACCTGTATGTCGATTAAAATAAAAAAAAAAAAAAAAAAAAAAAAAAAAAAAACCTAAGAAACAAAGACTATTTGGTACTTTTTTTTTTTGCTGATAGTAACAATACATGTCATATGTTTACAATTCTTGAAGAAAGGTGGGAAACCGGAGAGGATAATGTGCCATATACTTTGGCACAAATTACTTCTATACACTATCCTCTTTTGTTTCCCATCTTTCTTCGATAATTGACCCATACTGCTGATCACCATCTTTTCACATGACATCGACTTTTACTATCACCAAAAAAAAAGAACTAATAGATGCCCTTTGTTTCTTATGGTTCAATTCTAAGCTTAAACATAGTTACTCATTCTAAGTTCCCATACAGTTCCTTTTGTTCTTTCAACAACCTAGCAGCTCGCTTGGTGCAAGCAGTTGCACAAAGGAAGGTGAAACAACAAATGGAACTGTAAGGGGATTTAGAAAATTTAACTAAACTTTTGAATGAAAAAAATGAGCTGTATGCCACATGATTAGCGGTCTGGCAAAGGCTAAAAGAAGAGATAGAACATACAAAAGGCAAAAAGAAAGAGCCTGCAACCCAAATGCGAGCCCAACACTGCTACAAAAACTGTGGCAAAACTCGACGCTACATTATATATAAGAGAATATTGTCACCCGATGACCTTGATGATTCATGTTCTTCAGGTTCGCATATCCATTCCCATTATTGCATTCAGCTATTTTACATTCTTCTTTTTTCTGACTTTCTAAAATCCCTTTTTCTCAATGGTTTACATCCGCATTCTACAGGCAATGATGATAACTTTGTACGCCTCCATTTTCCCAGCTGCATGTTCGTTGGCAGGGCAACCACACTTTTAGTTGCAGCCACAACATGCATTTAATGCTGATTATATATGTACATATCTGAGCCTTACTAAGAGCAGAACATATAGGCCGTCACTCAACTACGCTTGCTGATCCAAGGTATATTGCATTTGTACCATTTCATGATCCAATGTATATTTACTAATTATATGCTCCTATAGTAAAAACTGTCTATTCATTTCAGCATAGACGCTTATTCTAAGATCCTGTGGTACATCCAATTATGCAAAGACACTCGAAACGACAAAACAGCCTGTACAGATTCTCAAACCAGCTGCCTGCATTCCTTTTTTACTTCTATTCAACCTACATCCTCATAGAAAGAAGCTGAAAAGCAAAAATATACAGAATATCAGTGATGGATGTACCGACACCAAACATAGCTGCTGCCGCATTTGCATGGTGTCTGCATCCATCATTGATATTTTGTTACCATTTTTGTCCTGTCAAAGAATTGATACTCACATTCTCGGTATATTTTATTGCCTGCGACCAAAAGATAAGTGTTACTTATATCACTATGGTAAATTTAAGATGCGATTGCTGTTCGCATAGATAATCTCCTTAAACATTCTAACCATTACTGCTATTGTGCTTAACTTATTTTCCTTTTTTTTATACCAGCGGATTATGGACAGTTATCTACTACTGCTGCCATTTGTCAAACAGTTACAAATCCTGTAACGAATACTAGCCAGCCACTCAGAACACGCACACCTCATGTTAACTGCCAACACACAGGTCATATTAATTATGTTTTCTTGGTCTATGAGACTTTTAACTGTAACTAATGTTTGTTGCTCTTTTCATGATTCAAACTGACCCTGCTCCTACTACATCTACTAACTATAATCCTGTATCTCAACCGTTTGCAGCTACATTCTTTAGGCAATGATGATAAGTTTGTACATCTCCATTTTCCCAGCTGCATGTTCGTTGGCAGGGCAACCGCACTTTAAGTTGCAGCCACAGCTTGCACTTAATGCTGATTACATATGTACATATCTGAGCCTTGCTAAGACCAGAACATATAGCCACATGGTCACCTGTACCTGCTGATCAAAGATATGTTGCATCTGCACCATCTGGTACTACACATTCATTTCCTTTTCATAATATGTTATATATACAAATTGTTATAACTTGACTTAAATTATTAATTTTATTTAGTGAAATATCTTACAATCAACATAAATTTGCTTCACATACAAACTAGCCTTTATTGAAAAACATATCTTACAATCGACTAGCATTAACCATAAAACATCCTCCAATTGCATCCATACAATTAGAAACGCATTGCACCTTGAAGTTTCATAATAAACACATCATTGTTACGTGCATTTAACCCAAATTCAGCTGCTATCAAGCGCATCTGCATGACTTTCTGTTCATCTTTTGCTATCACTTCTCTTAGATACTCTGCTGTTTTCTGAGCATGACTATTTCCAACACCTTCAAGCTCTTGAATAAAAGAAAGCCTGTCACGGTTAACACTAGCCAACCTGTCACAAATCGCACTCAGTTGCTGTGCCATATGAACATCCTCGATACTAGCTTGGCGACAATACAAAACTAATATGTCAGACCAACTATTGGAATTCGCCTCAACTCTCAGCTGATCACACTTAGGATGCCTAGACATTTTCTTTTCTTTGTTTTCCTACACACTTATCAAATGAGTTATGAAAACAAATGCCCATTTCAGCTATCTTAAATAGGAAAACCAAATCCAAAACAGACAGTCACAAGATTCTCTTCTAAAACCAAAAAAAAAAAAAATGCCCATATCTATAATGCACACTGCCGACATCTACTCACCCATAATTGCACATTACTGTTTTGCAGGTTTCGTACTTATGCTCACAGACTTTTTTTCAAATGGCAGATTCTTGACAGGTATCCAAACTTTCCAGCCACATACTATAAACTAATTTATTCTACCTTGCCTTTTTCAAAGCATTAAACATTATTGAACTAAAAATCTTAAAAGTGGCCAGAAATAAACAAACAAATGCTGACAATATATCTTATCTATCATTCGCTTGCTTTCATCAGTTTTAGTTATTAAGTGAGTTATTGCAATGAATTACTGCATGGGAGCTGCTAACCTTATTAGTTACTGCAGACTTAAGTATTTCACATTGATTATCTAATGATATTTCCATTCGTTTGTTAATTTACAGAAACACTGTCTAAAGATATATATTCTGTGCATGTTTTTGTAGCTGCTACAGAACCTTCTATTTGTTTTCGTAATAGTGGCCGTTCGCAGTTACAGACATCGTGTTACTTTCGGTTAGATCAGGTAATCAAAATTTTTTTGTTTGTTGCGTGCTCATGCCTGTTCTAATTATACAATAACCATTTACAGATTACTCCACCATCTCACAAGCACTTCAAAATTTCATTGATTGCAGTATTTCCAAAAGAGGTAGGCTGCAGCCTTCAACAGCCAAAAGCCGTTAAGATAGCTGTGCCTAGCAGAGATCTGCTGGAACTCAATGGTTAGTGCAAAGGGCTGTGTTGGACATCACTACGATTGCAGCTTTCTCTCATCTTCATGAACAGCCACCAAAATCAAGCTTTGCTTCAAAGCAGGCCCGAAAATCCGATTACTTCAATTTGTATATGTAGTTTCGCTTAGAACAAGATTCGTTGTATAACTGTATAACACAGCAGAACAACCAACAAACATAGCAAACACTTCGTCGCCCCGCCGCAACGCGGCGGTTCGACGCACATCTCGACCAAATTATGTATAATGTCTCATTATCTGTAAACAATGTTAAGTTAAATGATATTCATTCAGTCTCAAAATAAGAGTCCAGTTTGACTTTTTGGAGTTTTTTTTTTGTTCAACTTTGACCTTAAATATTTTTATTTATGTTATATAATATTTGATGAAAATTATACCAATGAAAATACATTTAAAACTCAATCCATTCATAGTTTTTTCTTTAAGTATTATATAACACAAATAAAAATATTTATGGTCAAAATTGAACATGAAAGACTTTGAAAAGTTAAACTGAACATTTATTTTGAGACAGAGGTGGTAATATATTTTGTAAATTAAGTATAATGCATTTTAATAGATAATATATTAAATATGTTTAGCTTTTACCCAATTGATAAACGAGTGACACTTAAGTTTTTTTTTTTTTTTTTTTTTTTTTTTTTTTTTTAAAGGATAATACATTGTGAAGGGTAAATATCTATGTCACGGTGAGTCATATTTTTCATTGAGTAAATTACAAATATGGTCCCTGTGGTTTGCGTTGACTCACACTCTTGGTCCTTTGACTTTTTTTTTTACACAGATAGTCCCTAACTCCGAAACCCTTAACACTCATTGTCCTTTGACCAAACGGCGTAAGTTTTGACTGTTAAACACCCTCATGTGCAAGGCAAATGAGGGTAAAATGGTCATTTTAGTCACTCTCTTTCTCCTTATCTCTTTCTTCTTTATGTGACCCACCACTCCCCTTTTTCATCTTCTCACCCATAAACACCCAAGTCCCACCACCATTATTTTCGGACATCAATTTTTCCGGCCACCTGAAATTCTGACCACCTCAATCAAACACCCATTTTCCTCTTATATTTCCGGCTATCTAATTTTCAGAAACACTACCACAAACAGTGCCAAACTACAAACTGAATGAAATTAAACAAAGTCACAACTAACAATGCTATTCCTTAAAAACATTATAATGTTAGAAAGCGAATAGCCAATACATATATTAACATACATTTTTCAGACCTAAATATATCATTTATCAAAAGGGACAACATACTAGTTGTAACAGTATATCAAAAGGGACTCCGTTAATTAAAACTCAAAAGATCACTATATCACGAATACTATGCCTGCATGATCTTACCCAGCTTATCGATCTTCGTTTTCAAATGAACATACATATAATATATAAACATTTCTTGTTTTCGACAGTAAAGCGTAACACAATCAGTCCTCCAACAAACCCCCAACCCCCGCAACCATCAGTCATCGCCACCATCACCAAATCACCACTGTGATGAGATCTAAAAAAGAAAAAAGCGAACCCATTTACAACCACCAGTGGATTCAGATGCAGTGGGTCCGACCTATTTGTATGTTGGGTAACCGACATCTTAGATCTGTGTGTTTGTATGTGTGTGACGATGATGGTGCGTTTGTGTATTTGTAGTAACAGTGTGTGACGATGATGGCTTTACTGTAGCAACAGTGTGTGACGATGATGGCTTTAATTAAGGGGTGGTCACAGCCTTCATCTTCTTAGCTAATGTGTATTTGGTGGCTTGAAAAGAGAGAGAAGTGTTTGTGTTTTTGAAAGAGGTGATGTTGACCGGACCCTCTCTTAGGGAGGGTGTGTTGACTTTGACCAGCTGCCGCCGCTTATACTGTCTGCTTTAAAATTTGTACATTTTGACTAAAGTATGTGGACCCCTCATGGTAGGGAGGGTCCGGTCAGTAGTACCCTTTTGAAAGCGATAAAACTGATAGGTGGTGTGTGTTGTTAGTGTAAATTGTTAGTGTGTGCTTAGGCTATCTCACTAACTTGTACGTTATGTTAATTGTATTGTAACTTTCTCTTTATTAGTAAAAAATGTTGTGCTAAGAGGAAAGAGAAAAATAAAAAAACAAATTTACCCTCATGTGCAAAGCACATGAGGAACTTTTAACAGTCAAAATTAACGCCGTTTGGTCAAAAAACTCTTAGTGTTAGAAGTTTCAGAGTTGGTGATTGTTTGTGCAAAAAAAAAGTTAAAAAATCAAGAGTGTGATTCAACGCAAACTACATTGACCATATTTGTAATTTACTCTTTTTCATTTGGTTTTGACACCAATTGCATGGGGTCATGCCGCCATGATACACGTTTTGGGCTTCTTTAATATGTGATCTGTCACTTTATAAGGTTCTAGCCTACTGATCCCTTGGGTCCCCATATGGAATAATCCTTAGTTTGTATTTTGTTCTACTCTTCTTCACCTTTTTATATTCTTGAACTTTATGTCTTATAAATAAAGCACATGTTTTAATGCCATTTTTTGGTATATATATATGCTATAATTTTGTTGCTGCTCAAAAAATTACTTTGAACGCTCCGACTCCCAACTTTTACGAACCAAACACTCTTAAACAGTTACACCCCTGGTATTTTGGACTTATTATGATGTATGGCTAATTTTACTTTAAAAACTCATGCCTAAATTCATATGTACCACAAATTAGTTGATTGAACAAGACCCCAAATCTATACGGAATTTGCTTTACTTTCAAATCTACAATCTTGGCATTTGATTTTGATAGATTTGGGCTGTGACAAACTGACAATGACTCCACGTTTATCATCATATGTTCAAATCAATCTTTTTCCTTTTCAATAAATAAAAACGTTAACAGAAAGTCACGATTTCATAAAAGTTAAATAAAATACTTTAAATTGAAACCCAAGGGCCTAAAGTATCATGCTAAGAGTTGAGTTTGGTATAAATCTCAAAATTTTAAAAATCTAATAAATAAATCACGGTCACTCATTTTTCTTTGTCAAAATTAAAAAGCCACCCTTCATTTTTTATAAAATAAAATATATTGCAAATAATAAATCGTTAAGCGACAAAAAAATACACCATCGCGACGAGATTTTTTTTTCTTTTAGTAGATGGGCACTCCGATATACTTTCGACCAACATTCTTTTTTCGAGTTTTGTTTTAGTATTAAAATTTGCGTCTAGAAAAATCATATGTGATTTGTTATTTTATAAATCACGTGTGATTTCACAAATTTAATTTCATAAATCACATATGATATTAAAATAACAAATCACATGTGATTTTTATAGGCGTAAATTTCAACACTCACAAACAAGTCGATTTTTTTTTTTTTTATCGAAAGTATATAAAAGTGTCCCTCTATAGAAAGATGATCTAATTATTGTCGCAATGGCATGAAATTTTTCGTAAAATAATTAACGATTTGTGAGATATTTAATTTGAAAAAAAAAATACATTTTTTAACTACTCAAGGGTGACCTAGTGACAAAAGACTTGTTACTATCACTTTAAAATGTGTGAGGTCTCAATTTCAATTTTTGCTTGGTGTAAACAACTTTGAAATGGCCACGTCAACCTCCTGAAAAATGAGAGTTTTACCTGGTTTGTGTTTGTATGGTGGTGGTTTCACCCTATGGATTAGAAAGCCAAAAAGTCATAAACCAAGATTACCAAAAATAAAATAAAAAATAAGTGGTCGAAATTTTTTCAATGAATCTTTAAAGAATCTATGTTCAACTTTTCTCTGCTTAATAGCGACTAGTGATATGCTTCAATTTTACATGTATGTTTTGCAATTGTTTCGGTTAGTATATTGTCAATTTATGTAATTATACTTTTCTTATAATATATCTCAATCATTTAGTTGTCTTTTTATAGTTAACTTTATTAACATATGTTATATGTTGGTTTAAAGTATTTATTTTAATGTAATAATTGTAATTTATATAAGTTATACACATGATCAACTATGAACAACGCATTCGCATATTTATCATACTTTACATAATGTCTTATGAATTAGTACAAGTTATATGACATGATAAATATATTTTTCAACAGACAAGGCTGCCAAACTCCTCGACTGTATTGAGTATTATATTGATAGTTTCTAGTTCCAAAGTTCACACACAATTAGTCCTCTATTTCAAGTCTATTGTCGGATATTTGTTACATAAATTATCTCTAATTTAAAAGTTGAAGATAACAAGTATGCAAAGTATTAAAACTAAAATAATATAATAAACACAGTTGATCCACAATTTTCTAGAAAAAGTAGAAAACATCCGTGTAATTTGCTCTCACCAATATATATGACGAGTTTAATTTGTATATTTATAGATGTCTATGTGACACATGTTCGTATTTGGTTATGGGCATGTCATGTTTTTTATAAGTATTTATTGGTTTCGGTATTCTTAAAGTTGATCTACCTTCCTTCCTAACTCCTACCTTCGAAGTTATCAATCTTGGTTTGATGTCGGTATATAATTCATTTCTTTTTATATATTCTCATATAAAGTTAAAAAGGTACTCAATTCAAAGACGATCTTTGATCTCTCTCTCTCTAAAAAAGTTTACTTCTCCCTCTCACGACCGACATTTGTCTTTACAAGTTGACGATCGAAATTCAAGTTTCATACTTTCATACACAGTCAAGAAAAAGCTCATGGTGTGATAAGAATCAATACTTGATAGTTGATATTTTTATATCGGTATTTATTGCTAAATATTAGGTAAAGAAACTCAAACCAAAAAAGGTTTTGGCTTGTTTATTTTTAGAAAGGTGGCGGTGGTGGTCATCTTATTCAGTTCATTGTACGTACGAAATTTAACAACTGTAGCATTGGCGTCTATTTATTTGATTTATATTGTATAAATAGCCGGTTCGAGCTGTTTATATTTTGTTTGATAGTAAACCCTTAAAAGGGTTTGTGCAAGATAGTGAAAAAAGATATATCATCTATTATTTCATGTGCTTTTCAAAGGTGGCGAACTCAAAAGATTCAAGCGATTATGCTAGTATTGATCGTGATGTAGACGACTCGGAAGGAGGATCTGCTCCTATACAACAACCTCGATCGCCTTCTGATATGTTTGCATCCGAATATAGTATGTCTGGTGAGTTGTCTGCTATGGTTACTGCTTTGACTCGCGTTGTTTCGGGACATGATCAACATGGGCATGGACATGGATCGAGTGGTGTTGGTGGTAGTACTATTTCGAGTTCGTTTCGTGGTGAGATGTATTCGATGGATTCACCCTCTTCTGCTTATTCTTCGTCAAGTTCTGGTACGTTTACAGGACAAAAAAGGATACGTGACCACGAAGAAAGTGTTAGTGATCAATTGCAAGAACAGTTTCAGCAAAGATATTATGGGGGTCTGGCAGATTTTAGAGGTGGAGAGTCTTCATCTTCGAAGGGTTAGTTTCATTTATATTCTATTATCATTAACCATTTAAGTTAATAACTAACATAAATTTAGACAACCAAACATTAACTTTGTGTTAGTTTCATTTTAATTTTTGTTCTTCTTAACCATTTAAATTTAATATTAGTACTACAATATTGTTTTGTGAAACAACTTAAATAGATTTTCATCTTCGAATTATCTATCGTGTTTCTGTAACATTTCCAAGAGGTTTAACTACTATCTAGATATTTTTATTCACATTTAACTTATGTTTTTAACAGAATTCACATTTAACTACATTTGAAGTATTGCCACTAAATGATATATATTGAATTAAACACTAATCAAAGTCTGATTTCAAAAATCACATGCGTCTCTTGTTAGCATCGTTTGTATTAAGCCAAACCCGTTTGATCATTTAGCATTATTTATAATGTATCTAACTTCACTATTCTGTTTGTGAGAAAAAAAAAATAAATAAATAAAATAAAATAATGTTCGACACCTAACATAAGCTTGTTAGGTTTTTCTGTCATTTTGTATATTCATTGCAGAATATAAAAAATATGTATGTTTTAAATGTGCTAAAAAAGACTCTGACACGGGAATACTATAATATAATGCAATATATATATATATATATATATCATATATATATATATATATATATATATATATCATATGTACTCCTAACAATTCCCGTTTGAACTTACCATGCGTTTTTTGGTTTCAACTTTTTTTCTTTTGATATTAATATGTAACAGTAAAAGAAGAGGAGGTAACACCACCACCACCACGCGCCACCACCACGGCGGATGTACCACCAACCACCACAATAGCTCAAAATCCGCCAACCGAAAGAAGAAAATACAGAGGAGTACGACAACGACCATGGGGAAAATGGGCTGCAGAGATACGCGACCCACATAAAGCAGCTCGTGTTTGGTTAGGTACATTTGACACTGCCGAAGCCGCAGCTAGAGCATACGATGAAGCTGCTCTTAGGTTCCGCGGAAATAGAGCAAAACTCAACTTCCCTGAGAACGTAAGACTAGCTCCACAACAACAACAACAAATACGACCACCCACCCAACTAAGCATCCGCCAACAACCACCAACACCACAACCATTTCAACCACCTCCTGATGCCGCAACGGCCCGCGATTACTGGCGATACTCTCAGTTACTACAACCTAACACCGCATTTAACCAACAATTACCGCGAAATAATTTATTTCAACAAATGTTTAATACACAAACATCTAGTTTTTCATCATCTTTACCTGCAATTAATTATCCCTTGTTTTTTCCTAACCAACCCTCAGGTTATTTGGATTTTCGCCAGCCAGGAGGCGAAAATCTGGATGATCAAGACGATCATCCTGTTGGACCGCCGTCATGGCCAGGTTCTTCGGATCAGTTCCCACCTCCATCAGATTGATTCCTTTATTTTCTTCAGCATGGTTTAAAATTTTATACATATTTTATATATGGAGCCGATCGAGTCTTGCATACCAAAATAGAGTTATCAGTTATGTACGACATTCTTTTACATATTCTTTTATTACTTACTTACATTTGATAAGCACAAGAAAAAAGACCAATGTTGTGAAGAGTTGGTTAAGAAAATATTTGAGAGAATTTGTAAGAAAATATTGGCCATGTTCCATTTATTATGCACAAAATATGTTTTGAATTCTTTCTTATCATCTTTTTATGCATTACTTTATTAAAGGTAAGTGTTTTATTTTATCACGTAAGTTGGTTTATAAATCATTTGTTTCGGTCTAGGTTAAGCTAGTGCATGTAAATGAAAAAGAAGGATCTTGGGGAATAAAACAAAGTACAAGGATTAGTATTTGGATTCTTGGTTGAGTTTGGTAAGATTGATTTGATTTTTATCTGAAATTTCCGAAAAAAGTTTGTACTTTGTAGAAAGCATGAGCATATTTATTTGTATTCTTGTGCATGTTTGATGGCTTCTATAGTTTGCGTTCGGTATTTATCATCGGGTCCTAACACCCCTTAAATATACCCTCTAGTGGGTAGGTGATCCTTTTGTTTGCAATATTGTACTTTGTCCCTTTTTTTTTTTTTTTTTTTTTTTTTTTATTATTTTTTTTTTTTTAGTATGTATTTGTTTTATTTATTTTGTGTAATGTTTATTTTAGTGTTTATTTATTATGTTTTTTATGTTATGTTATTTGTATTCGTCTAATGTGTTTTTATTTAATTAAACAACAACAATAACACGTTAACGTTAACACATTAAACAACTACAATGTATTCGTCTAATGTGTTTCTATTTAATTAAACAACAACAATAATACGTTAACGTTATCACATTAAACAACTACAAAAACAACTGTTATTATTCAATTAAACAAGAACATTAACACATTATTTAAAAACAACAACACCTACTATATGTGAAGATTATTTATGTCATCTAAAATCTCATGGACCATTGCACCCGACTGACATGCGTGATCCTCATGATTCCTTGCCAATTCCAGTGATGCCTCGAGCGTCTTTATTCTTGTCATCAACATCTTGTTTTGAGACACTAACATCTTGTTTCTTGTTTCAAGCTTGTCAATTTTATTATCTTGCTTGTCAGTTTTATTATCTTTAGCTACGCAGTTTGTGCACTGCGTTGAAGAAAAGGCTTGTAGAACTGATGATCGGGTGATTTCTGTGGTTTGGGTGGTCGGGATTGGCTGAAGAAGTTGATTATCTTCATCTTTTAGAGAGAGAGTAGTGAGAGGGTGGAGAAACCTGGAATGATTATCTTTATTAAAAGAAAATGAATAAACAATACACTAATTTCCCACACCCGTCATGGAGAGTCATGAGGGGTATATATAGGCCCTATTACATCACATGTTTGCTATTTAAACATAAGTAGTCCCTGCGTGTACTACTTACTATCAATCTAGTCCAATTCACTTAAGTGACGATATCTTTATAAAAAAGCGAGTCTAACAATCTCCTTCCAAGATGTCGTCACAAGTGAATGGTTACATTGAGACCTATAAATAAAGTAAATTACAATAATAAACTTTTGTCGAAGCGCAGAGTCTCTGTAGTCTAGATTCTGAGGCAGACTTGAAGTTCTCTCTTCCGATGATATCGGCGTACGATCTTAGGCACTGATGGCACTAATTCTTATAGCTCTGAACTTCAACTGTAATGTTCTAGTTAGGTTATTACTCCGTCCTAACTAGTGAGCCCTTTATACTTTTCTGCTCCCTCTTGAATTGACAACTCTCTTTAGTCTTCAAACACGCAGCAGAGACTGTACATACTAAAGGAAGCACAATGGTTGTCGTTCGGGAGCATAATAACATATCTTACACAGTATTGCATCCAAGTTGGTAATAAGCCATACTTCTCCCTCCTGATGATTGCGAATTATCGGAATCATCATATTTTAGTGTACATGCCTTTGATTACCTTTTACTTGATGCAATATTAAAGCCATAACAGCCCGTCGAAGCATAATTTCGTGAGAATATGTCGAAAAAATACTCTCAATACATCTCTCAAACCAACCTTAAAATTCACTGGCTACTAGTAAATGACCACATGTGGAGACAACCCGATATGATCAACTTGAAAAATGAAGTAAACCCCTTAGAAATGTGACTTAATCTTGTACGATAGTGTGATTAAGAACCTATACTGAGCACTACAACGTAACTCCTTAAAGCGTAGGTCGTTTCATATACCCATCCAACCTTCCTTAACTGTATATGAACCTCTCTCGAATTATCCACATCTTTGTGTGACACTGAGTACTACAACGTATCTCCTTTAAGTGATAGTTAACTAGGTCTTCGTCCATCCACCCCTTGACCTATGAAAACTAGATAAACCGAGACTTAATCACTACACCCATGAGTACCCAAACAAGTATCTCTGAAAGTCATGCATCCATCCAACCTCTAGACTTTGAGATAAATAAGTACACATGCCCATGAAATGTCACTTCAAAATTAAATCAATAATACCGTTCTTCTCCCGTAGTCATTTTTCTTAACCATAATAATTTTAGCCGTGAACGATGTATCCCCGTGATTGTTGCGATGGAATCCTTATTTCCCTCCATTTTTTTATTATTTTTTTTTTCATAATTTGAAATATACTAGGAAATGCAATAATAAGAAGGCTAGAAAAATTTGAGTGTTACAGATTTTGACGCCAATTTTCACCAAAAAAAAATCGAATTTTGACCTAAAAATTTGAATTATGGGCCAAAATTTTCACTGTTATACAAAAATTTGAATTTCAAGTAAAAAATTGAATGTTTAATCACCTGAAAAAAATTAAATTTTACTAAACTATTCCCGCCAAAAAACCTTTTTTTTTTAAGGGATTCTAAGTTGAAGGATATCAAATTGGAAGTATTCTAATCGGCCATATTTCACAATTGCGATAGACTTGATGTTACACCCCGTGCCCGCTTATACTAAAAACTTTGACTTTTTACGCGGAAACGTTTGACTAAAACGGACTTATACAAATTCTTCATTTAAATGAAAAGTCTATAACATTTAACCCTTTAAAACATTTGCAAGAACATAAACTCCACAAGCTCTTCAACACATTCTACATAAAACTTTATAACACGACCTGACAATCCTTCTGTAACCACCGATACGCCGTATCCTTTTAAGGGATACGCCGCATCTACTGATGCGAGACTATGCGCCGTATCAACCTGAAATGATACGCCGCATCTACTCAAGCTTATGATACGCCGCATCTGACATATTAGATACGCCGCATCCCCTTAAACTGCTGATGCGTCGCATCTATTATACTAGATGCTCCGCATCGACCAATTTAGACAGAACATCAGCAGGAAAGCCTGCATATACTCAACTTACCCCAAAATCCACTTTGACCTCAATACAACACTATAACTTGTACCAAAACACTCAAATAGCATTCAAAACTATAACAATTCATAATACACGACTAATGACCCGTTTAACCCCAAAATGGGTACGAATAGACACTTGTGCCAAACGCCCCTTAACTTAACCCATAAACGTGTAAAACATACTTTGAGCCACCAAATGGCTACCAAATCATTTGGACGACCTTAACATACAACTTAACATTTGACTTTACAACACAATCCATTAAAAGACCAATGGGGGTACAATATCACCATAGAGCTCGGTAATCTATACTAAGCTCCTAGTTTCTACCTTCTAACCTTCGACACACATCCAATCCTCAATCCATAATCCAAGCCATAGCATAAACACCTACAAAACGGTTAGACAACTAAACCATAAGCGATAACACTTAGCAAGTAAAACGACTATAACATACCATATACTTCAATCCACATGATGCATTATATACATAAACACTTACATCAAGGCTCACTACCCAAATCTCAACTAGCACATAACATCCACATAATCCATAGCATCAACTCATAGCATAGGCCATATTCATGGCATCACATAATCATAATCCAAGCATATCTTCCTTAAGATAAACATACATAACACATATGATAGAAATCCATATACATATATGCTATCATCATTTTACTTACCTCAAATCCAAGCTATATAACACATCAAGGACATCATTCATCAAGATCCATCATAATCATCATCATCATCCTTCATAAATAATAAAAACCTAACACATAACAATAATCACATAACAAGGGTCATCAAAACCCATCAATTACACTTATCTTCCATATCACATCATCATATGATCATAACTTGATCATATGATGAAAACCCACTAACTATAACTTATAATCATCAAGAACATAGCTACTTACTTGAAGGGGAAATCATGGCTAGAGATTATGCCATTTAACAATCATCATCATAGCACTTTCACCTCCACCTTTTCCCTCTCTTTCTCCTTGGTTCGACACCCACAGAAAACACACTCTCTTTTACAGGAGAGTGTGGAGACTTATAGATAAATGGGGAAGATTCTAGCTGCAAGGGCAATTCTGTCATTTCTGCTTATTTAAGGTCGATGCGCCGTATCTATCTTCATAGATACGCCGCATCCACATATACGCCGTATGTCCATATACAATACGGCGCATGGACTATAATAAGTCGGTTCTACTTTCCATTATACCATATGCCGCATGTATTTCCTAGATGCGCCGCATCTAGGCTATAACAGGCTAACACTTAACACTATAACCATTGCCCTTAAACAACCACATACTCTAGTCAAACATACTTATGCTCGGGTCAACTTCATCTAGAGTGGGGTCCCACCACCCGGGAAACGGGTCTAACACTTGAATCGCGATAAACCCCACAATTGCGATAACATCAACAATTGCGATAAGAACACACAATTGCGATAAGATCAACAATTGCGATAAAAATCACATTTACGATAAGATCCACATTTGCGATAAAAATCACATTTGCAATAAAATCCACAATTACGAAAAAAAATCACATTTGCGATAAAATCCACAATTGCTATAAAAAATCACAATTTCGATAAAAACCACAATTGCGATAAAAAATCACATTTGCGATAAAATCCACAATTGCGATAAAAAATCACAATTTCGATAAAAACCACAATTGCGATAAAAATCACAATTTCGATAAGTGGCACAATTGCGATAAGCCGTTGACTTTAGCGACACCAATAATTGAGCCAATAATTGATATCCACTTTTCCGACCATAACTTCCGACCATCTTTTCAGTCCAACTTTTTGCGACCCAGATCTGAGCCTAAAACCCATTTCGAGCATAAAACTCAACCATATATCGATCAAATCTGACCACTTTTCACGGATTAAAGACAAAACAATCTCAAATAAAACTTGAATATAGAACTGTTACCAGATCTAAACTCGTATAAACATGGATTAGAGACTTTTTGACCATATTTTGGATACAAGAATCTTGTAATAGAACTGCTTATCGATGACCGGAAAAAAAAATTCCGATGACTAAAAAGATGATAAAAAAAACAGCCTAAAACATGATTCGAACCACAAAAATCAGTAAAGAACACAACCTAGCTCATTATACCAATTGTAGAACTGGTGATCGGGTGATTTCTGTGGTTCGGGTGGTCGGGATTGGCTGAAGAAGATGATTATCTTCATCTTTTAGAGAGAGAGTAGTGAGAGGGTGGAGAAACCTGGAATGATTATCTTTATTAAAAGAAAATGAATAAACAATACACTAATTTCACACACCCCTCATGGAGAGTCATGAAGGGTATATATAGGCCTTATTACATCACATGTTTGCTATTTAAACATAAGTAGTCCCTGCGTGTACTACTTACTATCAATCTAGTCCAATTCACTTAAGTGACGATATCTTTATAAAAAAGCGAGGCTAACAAGGCTTGACTAAAGTACTTGTTTTGAAACTCATCCTTCCACATAAAGTACCCACACCCAAAGTCATCTGTTTCTGGCTGTTACATGTTAAGAAAATTATAAGAAATATATTCTTAACAAACAAATAATTTACATAACTAAGCAAACGTATGATTATTTACCACTGAAAAAGGACATGCATAATACGGTCGACCATAACTAGTGTCTTTACGGGATGTCCTTTCTATAATCAATCATCTCCGACAGCGACACAAGAAATGATTATTTTGTTCCACCTGGCCAAAGAATTAATTTAAATAATACAAACAGTTATTTACAACATAAATCAGTAATGTATTGTAAATTTAAATAATACAAACAGTTATTTACAACATAAATCAGTAATGTATTGTTTGCTGCCTTGTGATGTTTATAATAAAAAAAAAAAAGAATAAAAAGGACCAAAGAATACAGTGAAAATTTTGAACCCGTGAAACAAATGACCAAAGCTTACTGACTGATACAGTATTGCAAAATAGATGCAATTCGCTAAAGGACCAAAGGACCAAAGATTCTACTGACTGATATAGGGAAAACATTTTCTGAAATGAAGTCACAAAGAGTTAACTTTGAAAAAAAAAAAAAAAGTTACAAAACATATATATATATATATGGATATATATATATATATATATATATATATATATATATATATATATATATAAAATTATATATATATTATGGGGTTAGTTGGTTGTAGTGGTATGGGGTGTTTGTATAGTAGGCACCTTTATCATTAAGGCTTTACTATAGGAATTGATTTAGACACTCAAGATTTTGAATAAGACATTTTATTTTATGCACAACATAGTTATACAATGTTTACAGTATACTCCGTATATTTGTACAGTAAGTGTCCCAATCAAAATAAATAGTGTGCAAATCACCTCTGCTTTATTATATAATATATTCCCTAATTATGTGTTAAAATTATGATTTACTATGTTTGATGTGATGTTAAGGATATCTTTCCAACACGTTCGTACGTGGCTGGTTTATCAATTATATACCGAATATAGATCATAAGTAAAATTTCAAAGACAGAACAAAATTCATCATGACGGGATATTATTGCATACAAAGAGTTCCAAAATAAGAAAGTAAAAACGGCTTAATGGCCTATCCGTGAGGGGTTATATTTTATTAATCAATATTTATAAATACATCTACCCTAACCATCTAACCCACAAGCAGGCTTGAGCCTTACATAATACTGGTTAATAGTTTCCGAGTTCGGGTTTAGGACGTGTCTCAGTTCATGTGGTACCGCACATATGTATATAATAATCTCATGATGGTAATAAAATATAAAATAACAATGCAAGCTGCTTATAAGCAAGAAATTTGGTTTCGGGTCTCAAAGGTTTAGAGTGGCACTTCAGAGCGTGAGCTGGACTGCAGTGTCGGAAGCTGTTAAAATCAACAATTTTTGTATTCCCTTCGTTTAAACTTTGATCCACATTTCGGCTTTTGTACCAGTTCGTATACGATATTTACTGTATTTAGCATAATCATTTCGGATTCGGGCTTAAAGAATGTTTTAGTCAAAAGTCAGGTCAGCTCCTTAAATAAAATTCCAACTCAAACAATTCACTAATTAGCCGGTTAATCTAAGTATATATCTCAGGTGTTAGGCACGAAAATATCACAAAAGCTAAGACAAATACGGAAAGCATCCAACATTTTTTTCTCAATTTTTTTTTTTTATTTTTTTTTTTTTTTTTTTTTTTTTTTTTTTTTTTGGGTAAAGGGGAATTCCCCGGTAAAATATATTACTCCAAAAAATTTTTTAACTATAACGGATGAGACTGAAGTTTCTCATCTCGGCCCGTTACATAGACAAAACCAAACACCTATAGTGCTATAAACCTACACACTACATAAAAAAGACAAGCTAATCTTTTGAAAAACCAAAGAAAGAACAACTACTTCCTAACACGACTCTTAAGCCAGATATCAAACTGATCACAATAAGCATCCATTTGCCCCGGTAAGTCATAGACCTGAGCCTCATATCCATCAGAAAAATCAAAGTCATCAACTTCAACAGACGAGGACATATACCTAGCCATATCACCATCATGTTCAAATACTTCATCCTCATCAGACTCACGAAGCTCACCAAACTCAAAACCCACAAGAGACAAATCAGGTTTGCTAGACCAAATACCAGTCTTCTTGGGAGGCTTAATAGTTGGGCTGCTAGATCTATTCTTATTATATTCCTGTTTGCCATTGTCGTTCACCTGTCTCTGTATAATCCGTGGTTTTCAAATTTCCACATTCTTCATCCTCTACCATTTCATTCAATACGTCGAAAGTGTTTGACACAGAAATATTTGTTCCATAACAAACAGATTGTGGTGTAGTAGCCTTACCCTTGTCATTTGGCCTCGATACATTCGGACCAGAATTAGATGGAACATTTTTTCCTTAGGACCAAAGGTAGAAATGCCCCTACGATCATTAGCCAGTTTAGCAACGGGGCGGTAGAATTTCGGCTTTGGTTTATTAAGTCTGATTCCACCCACTGGACAGGATTTAGGCTGATTTGAATAAGCCTTGTGACTATTATTCTTCCCTTTGTTTCCCTTACACTTTGACATCCATAAAACCATCATTTTGCACATCCAAAGTTACATAAGTTTTCTCGAATTTTTGTTAAGTCTTAATTTAAAAACTTAAATACAAAACTATTGTATTTACAAATATATTTACATGATAAAGTAATATTTAGTCCTATATCTTTTCCTTTTTTTTTATATTTTTTGCACTCCATCGAGATAAAATTATAGTCGGTCAAAATAGGCTTGTCAATGGGTAGGGATGGCAACAGGTCGGGAAATTTCTAGATCGTATTTCCCATCTCCATCCCCGTTTCCTACTCCCATCCTTATCCCCGCCCCCATCCTTATGGGAATGATTATGCATCCTCATCTCCGTTGCGAAATTTCGAGGATTTTCTATCGCTATCATATCAAGTAAACATAAAAATACAAGAACTCATCGAAAATATAAGAATTTGATGCATAAAGTGTCTTAAGAAACCTACATCACTCATACTTAAATTAATTATAATGTTAACCTAACTTTAAAGCATCGTAGATATTGAGACAAATATAATATATGAATAACGTGCATACTGCATTGTATGTGTGTATTCGGAGCAAGGTTCTAAAAGGCGCGCCATGGCGGCGCTAAGGTGTGAGGCATGGCCTTCACGTTACGAAATAAACCAAGACGTCGGCTCTAGGCGGCATAACATGAGGCGTGAAAACGCACGCTAAGGCGCGAGACGTGACACTGATGAAGCGAAAAGTATACCGCTTTTAGGGGGTCATTTAAGCCCTAAATCGTATTTATTTGATCAAATATTGCCCTAAATCGTTCCTTTTGTCATTTTAGGTACTTTGGAGAAGAAATCTGGAAAAGGAAGCATTTTGGACGTTTTTGGAGCATAAAAGTGAAGAAAACGACAAAGTCTCAAAATCTGCTGGACAAGTACCTGTGACGGCGTCAAGCCCCAATGTGACGCCGTCAACCCTTGATAAGCCAGAGAGGATTTTGGAAGATTAAAGAGGGACGGCGTCAAGAAGATCGTCAACCCTTGATAAGCCAGAGAGGATTTTGGATGATTAAAAGGGGAAGGCGTCAAGAAGGCCATCAAGAAACCCTAACCGCGGCGAGGTGACGGCGTCACGCTCTATAACGTGACGCCGTCAGATCTGTTTTCCTATATATATTTTCATAATTTTTAGTCATTAGTGTGCAACTTTGTGAGGAGAAACCCTAAGACGAATTTTCTGCCATTTTTAAGGGTTTTATACCCTTGGATCTCCCATGTTCAATTGAAGATAAGTAATCAATTAATCATTCAATATGTCTATGTGTTGTTTGATTATATCTTGTTATTGTCTTTTATTTAACATGCTAGGCTATATTTATCTTGTGTTTGCTTAGATCTAATGAAACCTAACTATTGATTACTGGTTGTTAGTGTGTTATTAATTGTATTGGATGATTATTTATCGATGTTAGGCTTAAGAAAACTGGCTAACCTCCTATACGGTAACTTGCTTGAACGTCTTAAGAAACATGAACCAATGCGTACTAAGGTTTTTATGGTTATATTTAATGCATGAGCGAATTCTAGTGATCCCATGTTAGGAGCTTCTTAGCCGGCTCGACATAGGAGTGAAGTAGGAGCTTGTAGAGTTGGGGAAGTACGTACGCCACCCCACGATTGGTATTAAGGAATACACCCGTCATCCACGCGATTAATACACACTAATCAACTGGTAAAAGATAGTTAGGGAGTAAGGAAATCTAAGTAAACACATTTCTCTCCATATAAGTTCCACAACCTTTTTATTTTCAGTTATTTTATTTTATTTGCAATTGTAGTTATTTGGGTTAGTTGACTAGCAACTAATTCCGCCCACTCCTTCAAACCCGAGATTTTACTTACTTTTATAAAAATATAAAAAAATACAAAAAGAATCTTCCCTCACCCTTAGACCTATTAGAGTAGTTTTTCAATCCTAACGACACTATTCCCCTAGAGAATGATCAATCCCCCGGTACTTGCCACTACACTATACTACATCGGTCAGGTACACTGCCTGGTGGGGATTGCAAGCCTCTTGAGATACCTCGAGAGGTAAAACCTGTTGTAAGGTCGCAAAACCACGCATCAAGTTTTTGACGCCGCAGCCCGGGGAGTAGTTATTGCTTAGGTTGAAATTTCTTTTTATTAGGTCTACTCATTAGATTCCTATCTTAGTGAGATTTTTATTTTCTTTTTATTAGCTTTCTTGTAGTCTATCTTTTTCTTTGTGCCCTTTGTTTGTAAAACCATTTTCATTTGTCACTATGGCGGATGAAACTCCATTTAGATCATTGACAATAGAGGAACAACTATATTTCACTAATAGATTTGCTTCCTATCATTCCAATGAATTTTTGTGTGCTCTTAGTGATTTCCAAGAGGAGTTGGGGGTAAAGTTAGATGGGTTTAATGAATTCTATGCATGTGTGATTTCTATTGGACGATCATTATCAGGATCAATTCCTTTTAGTAAGACCCTTTGGATGAATTTTGAGGAAAGCTTCCTAACCATGACCCATAAGTGGAACGAATTAGTGGATTTGTATGAGCAAAATGACCTAGTTTCTAAGAACATGAACTTAGAGTCAAACCAAGATTCTGAGATGGTTAGTGTTGAACTACCTAGTTGCATGAGTGGGATAGATTTCACCAAAACATACGACACACATGAGGGTAGAGTTGAGCCACCTAAGTGCATGTCATGGTTAGGCACTACCATATTACATGATGAACACATAGGTAATCTTGATGTGATGGAGGATATTGTAGAAACCCCAAGTCCGCCAAGTACCCCACAAGTCCAAGCATTATTTGAGGCATACACACCGCCCGTGACTTACCCGGAAGAAGTAGAAGAGACTTTAGGAATCCCGATGGAGGTAGAACCCTTGGACCAAGCACAACTAGAGGATATAGGTTTGAACACTTTTAGTGATGACCTTACTCTTAGTTCCAGGGAATTTCCTAGTGTTGATGAGCCGGAACCTCAACCTTTACACAACTTTTCATCCTTAGATTTACATCTAGTAGACAAAAGAGGAACCGACCCACCCATAAACCAATATTATCCGGGTAGTTTTAGGATGAAGGAAGCCATTCACTCACCCCCTTCACCTCACGTGGCATATTTCCACCCTAAGGTTGTGTATCGCTACTTCCACCCGCACTTAATCCTAAGTGTAGGGAAAACCTCCCCTATTTCCGTTAAATAAGGGTAGAGTCAGGCTTGTGACTCGAACAAAAACAAGCGCTTCTTGGGAGGCAACCCAAGCTTTATTTGCTTTGTGTGTTTATTTATTTGTTTATTTGATTTTATTTGCTTCCGTATGTATGTTTAATTTTTATTATTATTGATTCATGTTCAAAACTAAATTGTGAAAATGCTTTATCTTGTTTTTAACTTCGTCTTAACTACATATAAAGGTATTTTGCAAAAGATAAGTGTAAGGGAAATCCAAATCGGTTTATTAGAACAAATGAACATGAATCATAACAATATTAAATTAACATACATATTAGTAATTGTTTGAGTCAAATGCTTGTTTTAAGATACCGTAAAAATCCACTGTGATAAATCTCGTTGATTAATACTAATCTGGGGTTACCATTTAACAAATCCCATTTTTATGGGGAAATTAAAAAATTTCTCTTATTGTTAACATTACCACGTTACATTTTCGCAACACATACTACGAGACACGAATAAACCACCACGCCCCATTTTCACTAAATTCAAACATCCCAAATAATGAAAAGCTTTTCTAGCCCCATTTTCACTAAATTCAAACATCCCAAATAATGAAAAGCTTTTCTACAATTTGAATATTTAACTCAATTCCAACTTACCTTCATTTTACAATACGAAGTTATGTATGCAAACTCTTCTTATATGTAATACGTAGATCATGCAAATTCTACTCCATAATAAATTGATCTATTTCTTTTTCACAAACAAAATGTGTCCACTTGGTTCTATATCTTTTACATACAATCTACCCTTTTATTTTTCTTCTTGATATAGAAATATTACATAGATCTTTCGGATGATACAAACCAACTCTTTTTATAAAAATATGTAATCAATCTATACCTACTATAACCACTTGAGCAACATGTTATCTTAGCCCATACATATTCCCTCACATATCATACCCCAATTCCCACATGTTTTATATCTTCTCATTCCACGTATACATAAAAAGGACATCAAAAACCTACTAAATATCTACAATATCTTCCTACCCATTCTCATACGTTTCATTTCCTTAATCTATAAAAATCTAACACAATCTACACTATGATTGGTCTGCTAGATTTTCTTATCCATATCTATCTTATCTATCTCTACACTATATATACACACACTTATATAAACTTCATAGCCGACAATCCCATCTCCCTCACCTCTCTCCTCTCTATTTTCCGGCGCCAAATCCGGCCATCTGAGCCGTCACCGCCGCTCACCCTATTACACCACCACCACCAAAATAAACCTTGAGATCTCCTCATTATTTTTATATGGCTCACGCGCCACCTAAACCTTCCTCCACCATCACTGCTGCTGCTGCCGACACCACTACGCGCCACCATCTCCGATTGTTCTTTATCTCTTTCTCGTCATGGTAAAACCGAGAAAACCCGTTTCGATATTATTATTTTTTTTTTAGATCCGATTTACTTTGTTGTTGTTTGTCGTGGATTTATAAAACCGAATAAAAACTCGCTATTATTTTGTCATTAAAAACCGGATACAAATTCATTGTTGGAACCGTATCGTGTGGTAAGAACTATTTGAGGTGTTGGTATTGATTTCGTGTAGTAAGATTTAATACCAAAGTGGTGTTTGTTTTGAGTCGGGTTGGGAACGGGTCGGGTCAAAACCCGACTAGCAGTTTCGGTTGAAGTCTCCATTTGAAACTTAGGGTGGTAATAATTTGACCTTGTTGTATTCTCGAGTTGTTGTTGCGAATCGAGATGAATTCGTTTGTTTTTGGTCTCGGCATGGTTACGTTAAACATGAGCTTATATACTTGTTTATTGTCGTGGTTTTGATTTTTGGTTAACGTCGTTACCGGTTAGGAGCCGAGACCAAGAGGTCTCGGTGTGATTCGGGTTGTTATGTTGATTTTTCCGTTGTCGTGATGTTAAGACGTGGTTCGAGTCAATTAGGGTGCGTTAATGTTCGGTATAAAGGATAGTTTTAAAACAGGAATATGGTAAGTCTCGGCTTAAAAAAATGGGTTGTGGTGTGTTGTTAAATTTTCAGTCAAGTGAGTTGTGTTTGTATGGGCTGCAAATGGGCCAAAGCCCAATTGATTTTCATTATGTTGAACGTGAGTTATAAAATGAGTCAAATTAATATATATTGTGGGTTCGGAAACTTGTGTCGGACCTACATTTTAACTCTTGTAGACATTGGTGCGTTTCGGATTATACAGAAATCGTTATTTGGATATGAATTCGGAGTTTGAGGACGTTTGGAAAATTAAGGATCGTTATCGGGCTTAGAATATTAGATATCGGATTCATTGAACATTTTGAGACTTGAGACGGTATAATATATTAAACTCGAAAAGACTTTAATATATTAAACTCGAACCAGACACAAAATCTTCAATCAAACCAAAACTAATATTTACGAGAATAATAACGAGACATAAACTTGTTAAAATTTTGTAATTTCAGCTTTGGTTAGTCCAAGTCTCAACGATTTGAGAAAAACTAAATTTATTAGTTAAAATTATTTTTATTATAAAATGTTTATGTTTTATACAAATTATTTGGGGATAACGGGGTAAATGTCGAGACGTACAACTGAGTTATTTTATTTGAGGTGTTAGTTGTCGTAAACTTCTAGAGTTGTCTTCTTTGGTTTGAGCTCTCGTCAGTAATCTCTCGAGTATGTTGTTGTCTATTTCTCTTTGGCGTGAGTTGTATGTCGAGTCTATGTTTTCTTACCACACCACACGAAACGTTGAAACTAAGCTTTTGATAAGTTTTGAAAACTGAGTAATCCACGAAAACTACGACACATTGTCTTTTACAGACTTTATTATTTTGCGAGACGTGTTTTGAGATAATCGTATACGTATTAGGTTGTGCCGATCCTAGACTGTTGTGTACCACTGTGCTTGTACCTCCGTGTACCCTCGTGCCGTATGTTTTGAGACCGTTGCGATATTTTCTAGATGCCAGTCGTGTCAGTGTGATATTTGCTTTGCTGTGGCTAAGGTGAGTCGTGGCCCCCTCTTTTAATACTTGTTTTTAATAACTCTTTTGGGGGAGATACATGCTTGTAAATATTTTACTCATTATCAATTATATGATTTGCTTGACGTTTATACTTCTATAAGTACTATGAAAACTCTTATGACTTACCGTGAGTCGTGGCCCCTACTCTCTTAATGCTTGTTTTAATAACTCTTTGGGGGAGATACATGCTTCAAACTATATTTAATTACTTGAACAAACACTTTAAGAAACTTTCACGTTTTACCGTAAGTCGTAGCCCCACTTTTATTATTTACAAGTTATGTGTTTTTGGGGAAGATACATGCTCAAATGATTTTCAATTACTTTATACTTGGTAGATTTCTATGAATTACTACTCCTGGTTACCTGTTACGATAAACTCCCTAGTAGAGTTATATGCTCGTTTTACTTGCAATTTACTTGCGTACCTTACATGCTGAACTTGGATAAAAGCACTCTAAACTACTTGTCATAACATGACACTGATTTTCATTGAATACATGTCGTTTGTGCGATACATTTCATACTGCTTTGTGCGGTATAGTTCATGCTGTTTGTGCAGTATAATACATGTCGTTTGTGCGGTATAATACATGTCGTTTGTGCGATATATTCATATCGTTTGTGCGGTATAATACATGTCGTTTGTGCGATATATTCATATCGTTTGTGCGGTATAATACATGTCGTTTGTGCGACACATTTTTAACGTTTGCGTATCATGAGGCTTAGGGCAATATAACTTTATGAATATATGAATGTTTCATATATATATTAGGATACAGCTGTATTTAGTAAACACCACTCCACACTGATAGATTTCAGACACTAGATTAATATTTTTACTATGTGTTATGATTATGAATCATGTACTTGAACCTTAGTTGTTATCATATGTGACTTAATTGTGAATTCTACAAAAGACAATCCAAAATGCTTGGTATATCGTTACGTTTAAAAGTTGACCCAACATTTTATTTCGAGCGTATAACAACGTAGCTCATTTTCATTTAAAAACTTGAAACTTATGATTTTGGAGATCATACATGAATTACTTGTGGATTTTATTCAACACAAATGGTTATTTAATGAAGAACTATTATTTATTGCGACAATCACTGTACACCTCTTAAAATCTATTGAAAGAAAGTTCTTTTCTATTAAACTCCACGAACTCACCAACCATTGTGTTGACATTTTAAGCATGTTTATCTCAGTTAATTAACGGAGCAGGACAAGACACGGAGCGGGCATCTTATACTCTGATAAATAAAATGGTGTAAAATCAAATATGTCATTCTTTCCAATTTACCACATTTTTGTGGGATTTTCATAACAGATATTTTTCCTTTGTACCAAAACTATTATTTTGAATGACATATAACTTTCAAAACGCCTCTTCCAGGCCGTTTTTCTGAAATTTTAACTCGATCCTCACCGTAACACCCTAATTACTTTTCCGCTGCCACTAAACAAATTAGGGGGTGTTACACTTGTATCGAGTCATAATGATATTTTGCAGGATTTCCAGGAAGTAAGGTATAGGTTTTTCCAGAAATTTTCCAGAAACTTAACATGAGAATTCTGTCAGATCATTTCTAACGGCGTCAGGCCTTACAACCTGACGGCGTCAGGTTTTAATGTTCTGAAATTTTTGAAAGTTTTGTTTTTCTACCGGAATCATAAAAGTTTTTATTAAATCTCTAACTTATAAACTCCAGGAATCTGCAAAATAATCATTCTACAAGCATTATATCCTTATACAGATTTATCCCGCCGATGTTATGCAGGTTTTCGTGTTTGTTTTCTCAGGTTTAACAGGTTATTTTGGACAAGGAGATGTGTGTGGAATCAAGCTTTTGGCGCTGCTTTAATCTTGAAGCTTCAACATTACCTTAGAAGAAGATCTAACCATGTTACCCCTTTATCCACCGAGCGAATCAGGGGAGTATTTGATTTCATTCTCTTACCTTATTACTTTTACATCTTGTTATTTGAACATTGGGGACAATGTTCATCTTAAGTGTAAGGGGGGGGGGGGTAAAGTACGATACCTTAGAGAATACAATTGCACTTGATTTTTGTTTGTTTGATGGTAGATGTGTAATAAAACTGAGAGAAATACCTGTTAAGGCAATTTTAGTGCCAAATTTAAATTTTTTACAACATATAGGAGTGAAAACTTTGGTCTTAATGAGCGTCTCACGGATAGGAGTTATATGACTAGCATAAAACCGTACCACTAAAAAATTTTCCACCCCAAATATGTGAGGTTCGCCCCTAGAATTGGTAGGAAAAGCATTTATGCTATGATGTGTGTACCGGTAGCACTTAGATTCTAGAACTTGTGTTAGGACCATTCCGAGGCCACAAGTGAGACTACATTCGTGTAGTTAGATTTACTACATGATAAGAGGCATTAGGATTAACCCATTGTTTTACACCTGTGTTTTTGTTATAATTACATTGGCTACATTGGTCAAGTAATTCTCCCACACCCTTTGCGTTGTACTCATTTTTAGTACACGATACCCCTAGTACACCCCCCAGAGCCTATCTTTTCGTTTCTAACTTTAAGCATTTTACTTAAAGTGAGAATTTGTTTACACCCCACTTAAATGTACACCCAAATCGCCTTAGCCTACCTTGTATGCACTCATTTTTAGTGCATTATTGTGACAACATTTGTTTAAACCCCAAGTTAATTATCTAATTGATTACATGGTTGCTAAGTCGAGTCATATCCTTGTACATATTGTTTTGGGACGATTGGGACTCATGGGTAAAGTACTAGTGTAATGGAGTAATGGGGAAGAACAACATTATTACCCCCATATGTGCTAAATATTTTAAAAGTACTCCAAGTGTTTCGATTATCTTAATTCGATTCATTAGAATAGTTAATTGTAAAGTTATGTAAAAGTTCAAGTGTAAGGGGGATACAACCCCCCTACGATGTATTATTTTGGATGGTAGGGCAAGAGTGTATGCAAAAAAAAAAAAAAAAAAAAAAAAAAAAAAAAAAAAAAAAAAAGTAGAAAAAACATACGGACTACCATCCGTTTCGTTTTATGTTTATTTTATCTTTTTGTTATTTTTTTTCATTAGCTTAAGTCGAGTCTAGTCTTGGCTTAGCAACACCATATTGTACATGTAATTAATCAAGATCTTTAACTCGCCACCAGTAAAATATCCTTTATCCAACAAAACCGTGTTTATCATATCCCTACACCTAACGTTATAACCCGTTTAAAAGCCCTATTTGATAGTTTATCTTAGGTGCTTACGCCTAGTGGAGGAGGTTTTTGATCCTTTCCCAAGCCTATGGTAATCTATTTGCTATGACAGGTAGTGAGAGATATTATTCATTTTCATTTATGAGATATACTTTTATGACACCTGAGAGATGTGAGTATCTAAACACTACTTGTGAGGTACTAGTCTGTAATCTCCGTGCTTATTATGATTAAATTGGAACGACTATTTGTTGTAATTACTTTTATATTAGCGTTAAATGACCCCTAACTTGTATTTTGATTAGAATAAAAGCGCATTTGCTTGAGGACAAGCAAATCTCAAGTGTATGGGTATTTGATGAAGCGAAAAGTGTACCGCTTTTAAGGGGTCATTTAAGCCCTAAATCGTATTTATTTGATCAAATATTGCCATAAATCGTTCCTTTTGTCATTTTAGGTACTTTGGAGAAGAAATCTGGAAAAGGAAGCATTTTGGACGTTTTTGGAGCATAAAAGTGAAGAAAACGACAAAGTCTCAAAATCTGCTGGAAAAGTACCTGTGACGGCGTCAAGCCCCAATGTGACGCCGTCAACCCTTGATAAGCCAGAGAGGATTTTGGAAGATTAAAGGGGGACGGCGTCAAGAAGGTCGTCAACCCTTGATAAGCCAGAGAGGATTTTGGATGATTAAAAGGGGACGGCGTCAAGAAGGCCATCAAGAAACCCTAACCGCGGTGAGGTGACGGCGTCACGCTCTATAACGTGACGCCGTCAGATCTGTTTTCCTATATATATTTTCATAATTTTTAGTCATTAGTGTGCAACTTTGTGAGGAGAAACCCTAAGATGATTTTTCTGCCATTTTTAAGGGTTTTATACCCTTGAACCTCCCATGTTCAATTGAAGATAAGTAATCAATTAATCATTCAATATGTCTATGTGTTGTTTGATTATATCTTGTTCTTGTCTTTTATTTAACATGCTAGGCTAGATTTATCTTGTGTTTGCTTAGATCTAATGAAACCTAACTATTGATTACTGGTTGTTGGTGTGTTATTAATTGTATTGGATGATTGTTTATCGATGTTAGGCTTAAGAAAACTGGCTAACCTCCTATACGGTAACTTGCTTGAACGTCTTAAGAAACATGAACCAATGCGTACTAAGGTTTTTATGGTTGTATTTAATGCATGAGCGAATTCTAGTGATCCCATGTTAGGAGCTTCTTAGCCGGCTCGACATAGGAGTGAAGTAGGAGCTTGTAGAGTTGGGGAAGTACGTACGCCACCCCACGATTGGTATTAAGGAATACACCCGTCATCCACGCGATTAATACACACTAATCAACCGGTAAAAGATAGTTAGGGAGTAAGGAAATCTAAGTAAACACATTTCTCTCCATATAAGTTCCACAACCTTTTTATTTTCAGTTATTTTATTTTATTTGCAATTGTAGTTATTTGGGTTAGTTGACTAGCAACTAATTCCGCCCACTCCTTCAAACCCGAGATTTTACTTGCTTTTATAAAAATATAAAAAATACAAAAAGAATCTTCCCTCACCCTTAGACCTATTAGAGTAGTTTTTCAATCCTAACGACACTATTCCCCTAGAGAACGATCAATCCCCCGGTACTTGCCACTACACTATACTACATCGGTCAGGTACACTGCCTGGTGGGGATTGCAAGCCTCTTGAGATACCTCGAGAGGTAAAACCTGTTGTAAGGTCGCAAAACCACGCATCAAGTTTCTGGCGCCGCAGCCCGGGGAGTAGTTATTGCTTAGGTTGAAATTTCTTTTTATTAGGTGTACTCACTAGATTTCTATCTTAGTGAGATTTTTATTTTCTTTTTATTAGCTTTCTTGTAGTTTATCTTTTTCTTTGTGCAATTTGTTTGTAAAACCATTTTCAATTGTTACTATGGAGGATGAAACACCATTTAGATCATTGACAATAGATGAACAACTATATTTCACTAATAGATTTGCTTCCTATCATTCCAATGAATTTTTGTGTGCTCTTAGTGATTTCCAAGAGGAGTTGGGGGTAAAGTTAGATGGGTTTAATGAATTCTATGCATGTGTGATTTCTATTGGACGATCATTATCAGGATCAATTCCTTTTAGTAAGACCCTTTGGATGAATTTTGAGGAAAGCTTCTTAACCATGACCCATAAGTGGAACGAATTAGTGGATTTGTATGAGCAAAATGACATAGTTTCTAAGAACATGGACTTAGATTCAAACCAAGATTCTGAGATGTTTAGTGTTGAACTACCTAGTTGCATGAGTGGGATAGATTTCACCAAAACATACGACACACATGAGGGTAGAGTTGAGCCACCTAAGTGCATGTCATGGTTAGGAACTACCATAACACATGATGAACACTGATCCGTTCCGAAAATGTATATATATATATAAACAGTCTCAGAACGAATACTCGTGTGTAGTGTGAAACCAGGCAAGTGATCACCTGGGTCGTTTCCCAACGAGGTGTGAATGGAAAACTGTGAAAAGCTTTGGATTAGAGTGATTGATGAATCAGATATTTTTGATTTTGCTTTTTAGCAATTCTGAATAACAAATTAAAATAAATATGCACAATAAAATTAAACGCGAATAAATAAACTAAAACGCGTAACGAAAAAGCTAAAATGGGACAAAAACTGAAATTTATAAAATTTAAAACCTAAAAATGTAAAATTACTTAAAACTTATTTAAAAACTAAAATTATTATTTTTTTATACTTTTTATCTAATTATTATTAATTATTTATTATTTAATAACTAATTAAACTATTTAAATTTATAAAAAATACTAAATGAACAATGAAAATTCTAAAACTTTTTCTAAAAATATTATAAGATGAGAAAAAGCTAAGAAAATTATAAAAATGAAAATTACTTAATTAAAATTTAAAAAGATAAATTCTATTAAATAGAAGCTATCACTTTATTTCTATTTTTGGTTTTTCTTAAGGTCTAAAAATGTGATTATATTTTTCCTGGATTAAAAATGACAAAAGAAAATTATGAAAATTAGATTTATATTTTTCTGATTATTATTTTATTTATTATGATTTAATTACTATTAGAAACTAATAAAAAAGATTAAAAATATTAAATGACTTAGGAAAATTATGAAAAATTCAGGATAAGTCTAAAATAATATTAGAAAGCTAGGAAAATTAGAAGTGGAAGCTTATTAAGCCTGATAAGCACTTTTGGGCTAATAAGCAGTTTGCTAATAAGCCCAAAAATAAGCTAAAAAGGTCTAAAAATTATACAAAGCTCAGGAAATGTTTAAACAACTATTAGAAGCATGAAACAACTTAAAAAACACAATAAGCAATAGAAAATAAGCTAGATAAGCAGTTGGCTGCTGTGAAATTAAGACAGAAAAAGCATGAAACTAGCAAACTTGCAGACAGATTTAAAGCTGTCTAATAAGCTGAAAAGCTGAATATTAAGGGGGCAAAACTTAGGTAGCACTACTGAGTATCTTAAAATCCTAAAAGCCCTATCAGAAACTAGCCAATTGAGGTCCAATTAAGCTAAAGATCAGCAGCATCAGCTACTCAGTAACACTGAGTCAGCTGTGCAGAATTATGCAGAATTGCACAAGCCATGGAGACTTGAATCCAACTCTTGTATCAACTCTAAATGACCTCAATGGGACTCAGGAAAGCCACAACTAAGGACCAAAACAGCTTATGGCTGCTTTTGGCTTATTTGGACTTATGAGCTTCTTAAACTTCCACAAATGGCTCAAAATTACTAAACCTCTCAAATGGACTTGAAATGACTCAGGAACAGCTTATTCAACTTATATTATACAAGATTAAAGTTGGCAAGATGGAAAATGAACAGTAGAAGCTGATTTTGGCAGCTTAACTGTTTAAACCAAACACCCCTTAATATGTGACTGTTTTGATTTTTGAACTGAATAAGGTTGACTTAAGCTGAGGTATTGAACAACTAATGATTACTAACTTATATTAAGTATATTTAGCAACTTCTAAAGTATAATTAAGCAGTTTAAATAAGCAATGCCTTATTGGCTGTTTTTGGACTTTTTTAGTGTTGTTAAGGAAAATAAAGACAATCTATTTAATTACTGATACAATAGATTAAATGTACTTAGATAATAATGATAAGCAATAAATAACACTAATAAGCTGATAATAAGCACTGGTACAGTAGAAATAGGAATTAAGGAAAAATCAAGAAAAGCTTACAACTGTCAAGCCTTATGGAACAATAGAACAAGGACCAGAACACAACTCCTAGCTTGTTGTCAACAAGCTAGAAACCAGAAAAACCATCCAGCTTAGTTTCTAAACCCATGATTCAGCTTATTACCACTTCAGTTGACTTTGGTTGACTTTCTTGAAATCTTGAATTTAGAACTTGTTTACACTATAATAAACTTACAATAAGCTATAAGAAGCTTATATAAGTTATTAAAAACAACTGAGAAGTTGTTCTAATTACTACTTAACAAGGATCTAATTCACAGTACAATTGAAAATCAGAACATTGGAATTTAACATTAACTACTGACAATAATCAAAGAACAACAACAAATACACTAGAATTACTTTGTATTGATTGATTGAAACTTGATATTACAAATTACACTACTGGAAATGGAAATACGATTACACTACTTTTACACTATTTTTCCACACTATAATTGAGCTACATTACATTCTATATATACATAAATTAAAGTGGGATAACACTCTGTCGACATCCTCAATCCATCAGCACCATTGAATTGCTCTCAATTGATCTCATTCGTCCACTTGTATTTTGGCGGGAAAACGTGGCAAATGGGATTTTTATCTGATTTTGCTAGTGGGAGTGGGAGAGAAGCATTTAATGCTTTTGGCAATGTTAGGTAACGTGTATTAGGAGGGGGGATGAGGTGGTGAGTGGTTTTGGTGAGGTGGGGGGTGACTAACTGGTTTGGCGGGATGGTGGTTTTAGGAGACGGGTCAAACTCAGTTTGACTGAGTGTTTAACTCAGGGTTGGGATTGGGCTGTTAAACATTGGGCTTGGTAAATGGGTATTGGGTTTAGGTAATAGGCTGGGTTGGGTAAATGGGTTATTGGGGTTAATGGTTTGGATTTTAGGGATTAGTTTGATCCGGATTTGTTAGTTTAAATAAACATAGGGACCATTGTTGTAATTTGCTGAAACTTATGGACTAAACCTGTAATTTTTCCAAAGTTATCACAAGGGTATTTCTTGACAAGTTTAAATAGTACAAGGGTATAAAACATATTTCAACATTTTAAAATACCCGAGGACTAATTTTGACAACTTTTGAAAGTTGAGGGACTGAAACTGCCAATTATGCAAACTTTGTTCGTTTTTCATCAGTTTTTAAACATTTTGCATCTGAAACATATAAAACACAATTCTGGGATAATTTCAGTATTATGATGCATTTCTGAGTGTTTTTGGATGTTTTGGCAGCTCAGATTAGGTAAAAATGATGAGTATTTAGACACTCATCAATCCCCCACGCTAAACTATTGCTAGTCCCTAGTAATATTTTATGAAGTTTTAATGGATTTCATCTCTTTACCAAAAGCCATTACTTCTGGAGTAGCCAATATTTTAGTATGTGATACTTTGGTACAATGATAACCAAATGATTTTGAGCAAACCATCAGCTGTCAACGGTTTTGATTTGTCTTTACCAGAAGCCGTTTGCTTCTGGACTAGCCAACTCTTAGATAAATTATCAATATTATCTTTGGTGAGCTGATTACCAATATGGATTTTCACTGCCTTAACCACAAGCCATAACCTTGCGGGCTAGCCAACTCTTCACTTTAAAAGATATGGTGAGTCGAATACCATACAATTTTGGGCAAATTGCAAGCCATAAACGGATTTGATATATCTTTACCAAGAGCCGTTTGCTCTCGGATTAGCCAATCCTTATGTGTGTTAGACATGGTGGACTAATTACCATTTATTGCGTTCTAAGTGAGAAATTTTTTTTTTTAAATTTTGGCTAAAATGGGGGTACTAGATGGTACATTTGATTAAATTCGCTAGAATTCCCCCCCACACTTAGAACTGAATATTGCCCTCAATATTCAAAGTACCGGTGGTTAAACCAACACTTAGAACGTGAAAGGGAAATACTAATAGCCTTTTATTTCATATACACACTTTTTTTTTTTTTTTTTTTTTTTTTTTTTTTTTTTTGGTGTACATATATACAACATGTGGGGCATCTCCCCCACACTAGGGTGAGACATAGGTGAAAACCCATATTTTGCTACTGTTTTTATTAACCGAGTCGCTAGCTTGACTCGACCCCGAATTGAGTTGATTCCTCTCGAATAGTCAGGTTTATCACGCAAGCTAACCGCTTGTGAACGGTCAACCGTAACAAAGGGTTCCTGAACAGCCCAGGAGAAAAAGCAATTTAAAAGTCTATGGGGAAGTAAGTGGAAGAGACCATCTCCATCGGATTTTCATTCAAGATGTTTGTATACACATTGAAGTACATGAAAGTTCCACACCAAGAGAGATATATCTGGCATTAAACCAATGTTATATGGACAATGCCGGGGTCAAAAGTAATATCCTCACTCCCAAATGAGTGAAAGATAGGAGAAATCACCGGGTAGGTGAAGGGAAGAAGAGAGATCTGAATAGCCATTAAAATAAGAACTTCCTCCTCAAGAATTGCATAATCAAGTGAAAGAGGCAAGTCCTTAAACTTGATCTCTGGAAATTTATCAGTTTTCTCAACTGACTTGATTTCTTTTTTATGAAGTTGTTTTGGTGGAAGAGGGGAAGATGAATCTTCGTTTAACAAATTCTCTAGAAAAAGAATGTCCCCCTCAGGATCAAGATAGTCATTATCAACCTCATGCGGAAGTGGACTATCTAGAGCAAGAAAAGCATCGACTTCATCCCAAAAGGGATCACTTCCCTCAACCGAAGTGAGAGAAGGGGAAGAGTCGGCTATGATAAGTTGAGAAGATGTGGTGGGTTCCCCACTCACAGAATTATGAAAATAACCAAATTTTTCTTGAGAGTACTCCTTTGAAGTAATGTCAATGACATCGATTCGGTTAACCGAAGCAGAATCAAAATTTGAGGAGTACCTCGAAGTTTGATCATGGTTAAAGGTAACAGCTTCCTTATCCACACGCAAGGTGATTTCATGCTTAAATACATCAATAAGAGCATGGCCCGTTTTTAGGAATCCTCGTCCAAGAATGAGAGGAACCTTTTGATCTGCGTCGAAGTCAACAACCACAAAGTCAGCTGGAAAATGGAACTTTCCTATTTTCACAAATACATCTTCGGCAATGCCGCAGGGATGAGATATGGTTCGATCTGCAAGCTCAAGAGTCATGCAGGTAGGAGTAAGAGCCGGAAGAGAAAGTTTCTTCCATACTGAATGAGGCATCAGGTTGATGCTTGCACCTAGATCTGCTAAGGCATAGCATTCAACCATTCCCGGAAATACACAAGGTAGTAGAAACTTTCCAGGATCTCCAAGCTTCTCCGGAAGCTTTTTCAAGATAACCGCTGAGCAGTTCTCATTTAATGGAGTTTTAGCCATTTCAATCAGTTTTTCCTTGTTGCTTAACAAGTGTTTGATTGTTGATGCAAACTTGGGCATCAGAATGATAGCATCCGCAAGACTTATGTCAAAATGTAATTCTCTAAAGATTTGAAAGAATTTGTCCATTTGTTGACCAGCCTTCTCACGGAGCTTTTGTTCATTTAAGCGCGATGGGTAAGGAATATAAGGTTTGGATTTAGGGGCAATGACTTCAGGAGTCTCAACAGTTTCAAAGACAACTCCTGGTTTGGATTTCTTTTTAGGGCCAACCGGAGGATAGACATGTGCTGTACTTTGTGGGCTTGGAATTTGCACTTTGTCCGTTGTATCCTCCGTCTCTTTTTCCATTTCAAACAACGGAGGAGGAATAGGGCCAGCTGGCCCCTCATAAGCAGCACCACTCCGGGTGGTGATAGCTTTGACGAAAGTGGTATCTCCGTCATCATCACTGTCATCAAGTACACTGACAGGAACAACATTGAGCATTTCGAATAATATCTGGCTGATCTTTGCTCACTAAGTTTGGTTGACAAACTTTTAACCGTAAATCGTGAAAGATTAGGATCGATTCTTGACGGCTGAGGAGCAATTGTGGGTGTAGATTTTTGGATGACAGAAGGTTAGATGACCGAAGGTTGGACGTATTTAGCACTTCCATTGTTAGTGGGAAGTACCGGGTCCTTTTTCACCTTGAGTTCAACATGAGCTTTACCACTACGTGTGGAGACAGCTTTGAGTTCACCCCTTGGGTTGACAACAGTGTTACTTGGGAGACCTCCCGAGGTAGAAGGTATATCAGTTAAAGACTTTTTGATCTGGTTTAATTGAGCAATCAATAACTGGTTTGTCTCATATTGTGTCTTATTTGTTTCCTTTTGAGTTTTCATGAATTGCTTAAGCAACTCATCTGAGGACGTCTGATTTCGGTTTGAACCTTGGTTTTGATTAAAATTTGGACCACGGTTTTGGTTAAAATTACCCTGATTCTGACCTCGGTTTTGATTGAAATTTTGAGAATTGTTGAAATTTTGTCCCTGATTTTGAACAAAGCGATTTTGATTATTCTGATTTGGCACGGGTGGAAAACCAGGTGGGACCATAGCATTCGGTGCTCGGTACTGAGTCTCAGCATGCGGACGGTATTGATTTTGGTTTACTGCAGCTACGGGAGCTGGGTAAAGAGAAGCATCGGTTGCTTGACAATCATAATACGCATGTGGGCCACCACAAGTTTCACACACTTTGTTTATTGCTTTAATTTGTTCTGTTTTGTGAATTTCACTCTTCAGTTCTTTCATTTCCTTCATCATACAACGCATTGAGTCCGTTAAAAAGGCTAACTCTGAGGAGTTACCGGATGACGAGGCAGGAGTGACAGGAACATTCACTTTGTTTCGAGAAATAGGAACTTTTGATTTATTTTCACAAATTTCAACCACCTCTCTAGGTCGACGATTCAAGATATTGCCACCAGCGGCTGCGTTAAGTGCATCTTGATCGTTTTGGGTTAACCCATTATAAAACGCATTTATCTGTTTGTAACTCCGTAAAATCGTGATGTGGGCATTTTCTTAGGAGATCTTTAAATCTCTCCCATGCCTCTCCGAAATTTTCATCGAAACTTTGACGAAATCCAGCAATTTCATTTTTTAAATTAGTCGTCTTTGATGGAGGGAAGAAATAATTGACAAACTTCTGCACTAGATCTTCCCAAGTTTCAATGGATCGAGGGGGTTCTTTATCCAGCCAAATTCGGGCTGCCCCCTCAAGTGAGAATGGAAATAGCATCAATTTGATAACTGTTTGCGGCACATTTTTGTAATTGATTGTAGAGGTCAGCTTGTTGAACCAACGAATGTGTGCATAAGGATCCTCTCGTTCAAACCTGTGGAATTGGTTGGTAGAAACGAGCTGAATCAAATGTGTTTTCAGTTCAAAATGATCGGAATCGATGGCTGGTAAAACGATGGCATCTCCGTAACCCTCGGTGGGTGCACGGAGCATTTCCGCCATTGTGCGATTGTCTGCCATATTATCAGTGGGAACAGTACGAATCTCGGGTTCGACTATTTGGGCAGCACGTCTACGATTACGTCTTCTCGAAATATTTACGAGTTCACGTAAAGGGCTTGATGACGTGGAAGAACGAGTGCGCATGCACTAAGTAAAATATTCCAATTAAAACAAGACAGAAGCAAAACACAAGTGAACTTAAACCAATAATCAACAAGCGTACGGTAGCTCTCTAAAAGATAAACGCACAGAGTGGCGGAGAAGCAAAGGTGGGCAATGAATGCTCCTTAAAAACCCGCTTCTTTCAGTCCGACAATTTAATGTCAGACTATCCTTAAACCTCCGTTAGAGTTTGTTTATCAATTAAAGGTGAGCCGATATTCGCAAGTGATACAAAGGCAAGTTTTATATCTTTGGTTTGGGAACTTATTATGGCCGTACCCCCAGTTAGGTAGTACTCTGTCTTGGTTCTCGATGGTAAATTTTATTATTATTATTTATTAAACAAAGAAAAAGGAAATTATTTTTGGTGTTTTTATTTTTTTATATGATAATAATAATAATATATATAGAAAAGAAAAGAAAAATATTTTTGTATTTTTTATTGTTTTTGGGAAATAGGAACTTCTGATAGAATGATCTCGAATCACTAATCGCTAAAACTTACACAACAGTCGCAGCACACTTCCCCGGCAGCGGCGCCAAAATTTGATCCGTTCCGAAAACGTATATATATATATAAACAGTCTCAGAACGAATACTCGTGTGTAGTGTGAAACCAGGCAAGTGATCACCTGGGTCGTTTCCCAACGAGGTGTGAATGGAAAACTGTGAAAAGCTTTGGATTAGAGTGATTGATGAATCAGATATTTTTGATTTTGCTTTTTAACAATTCTAAATAACAAATTAAAATAAATATGCACAATAAAATTAAACGCGAATAAATAAACTAAAACGCGTAACGAAAAAGCTAAAATGAGACAAAAACTGAAATTTATAAAATTTATGAAATTTAAAACCTAAAAATGTAAAATTACTTAAAACTTATTTAAAAACTAAAATTATATTTTTTTATACTTTTTATCTAATTATTATTAATTATTTATTATTTAATAACTAATTAAACTATTTAAATTTATAAAAAATACTAAATGAACAAAGAAAATTCTAAAACTTTTTCTAAAAATATTATAAGATGAGAAAAAGCTAAGAAAATTATAAAAATGAAAATTACTTAATTAAAATTTAAAAAGATAAATTCTATTAAATAGAAGCTATCACTTTATTTCTATTTTTGGTTTTTCTTAAGGTCTAAAAATGTGATTATATTTTTCTTGGATTAAAAATGACAAAAGAAAATTATAAAAATTAGATTTATATTTTTCTGATTATTATTTTATTTTTTATGATTTAATTACTATTAGAAACTAATAAAAAAGATTAAAAATATTAAATGACTTAGGAAAATTATGAAAAATTCAGGATAAGTCTAAAATAATATTAGAAAGCTAGGAAAATTAGAAGTGGAAGCTTATTAAGCCTGATAAGCACTTTTGGGCTAATAAGCAGTTTGCTAATAAGCCCAAAAATAAGCTAAAAAGGTCTAAAAATTATACAAAGCTCAGGAAATGTTTAAACAACTATTAGAAAGCGTGAAACAACTTAAAAAACACAATAAGCAATAGAAAATAAGCTAGATAAGCAGTTGGCTGCTGTGAAATTAAGACAGAAAAAGCATGAAACTAGCAAACTTGCAGACAGATTTAAAGCTGTCTAATAAGCTGAAAAGCTGAATATTAAGGGGGAAAAACTTAGGTAGCACTACTGAGTATCTTAAAATCCTAAAAGCCCTATCAGAAACTAGCCAATTGAGGTCCAATTAAGCTAAAGATCAGCAGCATCAGCTACTCAGTAACACTGAGTCAGCTGTGCAGAATTATGCAGAATTGCACAAGCCATGGAGACTTGAATCCAACTCTTGTATCAACTCTAAATGACCTCAATGGGACTCAGGAAAGCCACAACTAAGGACCAAAACAGCTTATGGCTGCTTTTGGCTTATTTGGACTTATGAGCTTCTTAAACTTCCACAAATGGCTCAAAATTACTAAACCTCTCAAATGGACTTGAAATGACTCAGGAAAAGCTTATTCAACTTATATTATACAAGATTAAAGTTGGCAAGATGGAAAATGAACAGTAGAAGCTGATTTTGGCAGCTTAACTGTTTAAACCAAACACCCCTTAATATGTGACTGTTTTGATTTTTGAACTGAATAAGGTTGACTTAAGCTGAGGTATTGAACAACTAATGATTACTAACTTATATTAAGTATATTTAGCAACTTCTAAAGTATAATTAAGCAGTTTAAATAAGCAATGCCTTATTGGCTGTTTTTGGACTTTTTTAGTGTTGTTAAGGAAAATAAAGACAATCTATTTAATTACTGATACAATAGATTAAATGTACTTAGATAATAATGATAAGCAATAAATAACACTAATAAGCTGATAATAAGCACTGGTACAGTAGAAATAGGAATTAAGGAAAAATCAAGAAAAGCTTACAACTGTCAAGCCTTATGGAACAATAGAACAAGGACCAGAACACAACTCCTAGCTTGTTGTCAACAAGCTAGAAACCAGAAAAACCATCCAGCTTAGTTTCTAAACCCATGATTCAGCTTATTACCACTTCAGTTGACTTTGGTTGACTTTCTTGAAATCTTGAATTTAGAACTTGTTTACACTATAATAAACTTACAATAAGCTATAAGAAGCTTATATAAGTTATTAAAAACAACTGAGAAGTTGTTCTAATTACTACTTAACAAGGATCTAATTCACAGTACAATTGAAAATCAGAACATTGGAATTTAACATTAACTACTGACAATAATCAAAGAACAACAACAAATACACTAGAATTACTTTGTATTGATTGATTGAAACTTGATATTACAAATTACACTACTGGAAATGGAAATACGATTACACTACTTTTACACTATTTTTCCACACTATAATTGAGCTACATTACATTCTATATATACATAAATTAAAGTGGGATAACACTCTGTCGACATCCTCAATCCATCAGCACCATTGAATTGCTCTCAATTGATCTCATTCGTCCACTTGTATTTTGGCGGGAAAACGTGGCAAATGGGATTTTTATCTGATTTTGCTAGTGGGAGTGGGAGAGAAGCATTTAATGCTTTTGGCAATGTTAGGTAACGTGTATTAGGAGGGGGGATGAGGTGGTGAGTGGTTTTGGTGAGGTGGGGGGTGACTAACTGGTTTGGCGGGATGGTGGTTTTAGGAGACGGGTCAAACTCAGTTTGACTGAGTGTTTAACTCAGGGTTGGGATTGGGCTGTTAAACATTGGGCTTGGTAAATGGGTATTGGGTTTAGGTAATAGGCTGGGTTGGGTAAATGGGTTATTGGGGTTAATGGTTTGGATTTTAGGGATTAGTTTGATCCGGATTTGTTAGTTTAAATAAACATAGGGACCATTGTTGTAATTTGCTGAAACTTATGGACTAAACCTGTAATTTTTCCAAAGTTATCACAAGGGTATTTCTTGACAAGTTTAAATAGTACAAGGGTATAAAACATATTTTTCCATTTTAAAATACCCGGGGACTAATTTTGACAACTTTTGAAAGTTGAGGGACTGAAACTGCCAATTATGCAAACTTTGTTCATTTTTCATCAGTTTTTAAACATTTTGCATCTGAAACATATAAAACACAATTCTGGGATAATTTCAGTATTATGATGCATTTCTGAGTGTTTTTGGATGTTTTGGCAGCTCAGATTAGGTAAAAATGATGAGTATTTAGACACTCATCAAACACATAGGTAATCTTGATGTGATGGAGGATATTGTAGAAACCCCAAGTCCACCAAGTACCCCACAAGTCCAAGCATTGTTTGAGGCATACACACCGCCCGTGACTTACCCGGAAGAAGTAGAAGAGACTTTAAAAATCCCGATGGAGGTAGAACCTTTGGACCAAGCACAACTAGAGGATATAGGTTTGAACACTTTTAGTGATGACCTTACTCTTAGTTCTAGGGAATTTCCTAGTGTTGATGAGCCGGAACCTCAACCTTTACACAACTTTTCATCCTTAGATTTACATCTAGGAGACAAAAGAGGAACCGACCCACCCATAAACCAATATTATTCGGGTAGTTTTAGGATGAAGGAAGCCATTCACTCACCCCCTTCACCTCACGTGGCATATTTCCACCCTAAGGGTGTGTATCGCTACTTCCACCCGCACTTAATCCTAAGTGTAGGGAAAACCTCCCCTATTTCCGTTAAATAAGGGTAGAGTCAGGCTCGTGACTCGAACAAAAACAAGCGCTTCTTGGGAGGCAACCCAAGCTTTATTTGCTTTGTGTGTTTATTTATTTGTTTATTTGATTTTATTTGCTTCCGTATGTATGTTTAATTTTTATTATTATTGATTCATGTTCAAAACTAAATTGTGAAAATGCTTTATCTTGTTTTTAACTTCGTCTTAACTACATATAAAGGTATTTTGCAAAAGATAAGTTTAAGGGAAATCCAAATCGGTTTATTAGAACAAATGAACATGAATCATAACAATATTAAATTAACATACATATTAGTAATTGTTTGAGTCAAATGCTTGTATCGAGTCATAATGATATTTTGCAGGATTTCCAGGAAGTAAGGTATAGGTTTTTCCAGAAATTTTCCGGAAACTTAACATGAGAATTCTGTCAGATCATTTCTGACGGCGTCAGGCCTTACAACCTGACGGCGTTAGGTTTTAATTTTCTGAAATTTTTGAAAGTTTTGTTTTTCTACCGGAATCATAAAAGTTTTTATTAAATCTCTAACTTATAAACTCCAGGAATCTGCAAAATAATCATTCCACAAGCATTATATCCTTATACAGATTTATCCCGCCGATGTTATGCAGGTTTTCGTGTTTGTTTTCTCAGGTTTAACAGGTTATTTTGGACAAGGAGATGTGTGTGGAATCAAGCTTTTGGCGCTGCTTTAATCTTGAAGCTTCAACATTACCTTAGAAAAAGATCTAACCATGTTACCCCTTTATCCACCGAGCGAATCAGAGGAGTATTTGATTTCATTCTCTTACCTTATTACTTTTACATCTTGTTATTTGAACATTGGGGACAATGTTCATCTTAAGTGTAAGGGGGGGGGGGGAGGTAAAGTACAATACCTTAGAGAATACAATTGCACTTGATTTTTGTTTGTTTGATGGTAGATGTGTAATAAAACTGAGAGAAATACCTGTTAAGTCAATTTTAGTGCCAAATTTAAAATTTTTTACAACATATAGGAGTGAAACTTTGGTCTTAATGAGCGTCTCACGGATAGGAGTTATATGACTAGCACAAAACCGTACCACTAAAAAATTTTCCACCCCCAAATATGTGAGGTTCGCCCCTAGAATTGGTAGGAAAAGCATTTATGCTATGATGTGTGTACCGGTAGCACTTAGATTCTAGAACTTGTGTTAGGACCATTTCGTGGCCACAAGTGAGACTACATTCGTGTAGTTAGATTTACTACATGATAAGAGGCATTAGGATTAACCCATTGTTTTACACCTGTTTTTTTTGTTATAATTACATTGGCTACGTTGGTCAAGTAATTCTCCCACACCCTTTGCGTTGTACTCATTTTTAGTACACGATACCCCTAGTACACCCCTCAGAGCCTATCTTTTCGTTTCTAACTTTAAGCATTTTACTTAAAGTGAGAATTTGTTTACACCCCACTTAAATGTACACCCAAATCGCCTTAGCCTACCTTGTATGCACTCATTTTTAGAGCATTATTGTGACAACATTTGTTTAAACCCCAAGTTAATTATCTAATTGATTACATGGTTGCTAAGTCGAGTCATATCCTTGTACATATTGTTTTGGGACGATTGGGACTCATGGGTAAAGTACTAGTGTAATGGAGTAATGGGGAAGAACAACATTATTACCCCCATATGTGCTAAATATTTTAAAAGTACTCCAAGTGTTTCGATTATCTTAATTCGAGTCATTAGAATAGTTAATTGTAAAGTTATGTAAAAGTTCAAGTGTAAGGGGGATACAACCCCCCTACGATGTATTATTTTGGATGGTAGGGCAAGAGTGTATGCAAAAAAAAAAAAAAAAAAAAAAAAAAAAAAAAAAAGTAGAAAAAACATACGGACTACCATCCCGTTTCATTTTATATTTTTATCTTGTTATTTTTCATGCTAAGTCGAGTCTAGTCTTGCTTAGCAACGCCATATTGTACATGTAATTAATCAAGATCTTTAACTCGCCACCAGTAAAATATCCTTATCCAACAAAACCGTGTTTATCATATCCCTACACCTAACGTTATAACCCGTTTAAAAGCCCTCTTTGATAGTTTATCTTAGGTGCTTACGCCTAGTGGAGGAGGTTTTTGATCCTTTCCCAAGCCTATGGTAATCTATTTGCTATGACAGGTAGTGAGAGATATTATTCATTTTCATTTATGAGATATACTTTTATGACACCTGAGAGATGTGAGTATCTAAACACTACTTGTGAGGTGCTAGTCTGTAATCTCCGTGCTTATTATGATTAAAGTGGAGCGACTATTTGTTGTAATTACTTTTATATTAGCGTTAAATGACCCCTAACTTGTATTTTGATTAGAATAAAAGCGCATTTGCTTGAGGACAAGCAAATCTCAAGTGTAAGGGTATTTGATGAAGCGAAAAGTGTACCGCTTTTAGGGGGTCATTTAAGCCCTAAATCGTATTTATTTGATCAAATATTGCCTAAATCGTTCCTTTTGTCATTTTAGGTACTTTGGAGAAGAAATCTGGAAAAGGAAGCATTTTGGACGTTTTTGGAGCATAAAAGTGAAGAAAACGACAAAGTCTCAAAATCTGCTGGAAAAGTACCTGTGACGGCGTCAAGCCCCAATGTGACGCCGTCAACCCTTGATAAGCCAGAGAGGATTTTGGAAGATTAAAGGGGGACGGCGTCAAGAAGGTCGTCAACCCTTGATAAGCCAGAGAGGATTTTGGATGATTAAAAGGGGACGGCGTCAAGAAGGCCATCAAGAAACCCTAACCGCGGCGAGGTGACGGCGTCACGCTCTATAACGTGACGCCGTCAGATATGTTTTCCTATATATATTTTCATAATTTTTAGTCATTAGTGTGCAACTTTGTGAGGAGAAACCCTAAGACGATTTTTCTGCCATTTTTAAGGGTTTTATACCCTTGGATCTCCCATGTTCAATTGAAGATAAGTAATCAATTAATCATTCAATATGTCTATGTGTTGTTTGATTATATCTTGTTCTTGTCTTTTATTTAACATGCTAGGCTAGATTTATCTTGTGTTTGCTTAGATCTAATGAAACCTAACTATTGATTACTGGTTGTTGGTGTGTTATTAATTGTATTGGATGATTGTTTATCGATGTTAGGCTTAAGAAAACTGGCTAACCTCCTATACGGTAACTTGCTTGAACGTCTTAAGAAACATGAACCAATGCGTACTAAGGTTTTTATGTTTGTATTTAATGCATGAGCGAATTCTAGTGATCCCATGTTAGGAGCTTCTTAGCCGGCTCGACATAGGAGTGAAGTAGGAGCTTGTAGAGTTGGGGAAGTACGTACGCCACCCCATGATTGGTATTAAGGAATACACCCGTCATCCAAACGATTAATACACACTAATCAACCGGTAAAAGATAGTTAGGGAGTAAGGAAATCTAAGTAAACACATTTCTCTCCATATAAGTTCCACAACCTTTTTATTTTCAGTTATTTTATTTTATTTGCAATTGTAGTTATTTGGGTTAGTTGACTAGCAGCTAATTCCGCCCACTCCTTCAAACCCGAGATTTTACTTGCTTTTATAAAAATATAAAAAAATACAAAAAGAATCTTCCCTCACCCTTAGACCTATTAGAGTAGTTTTTCAATCCTAACGACACTATTCCCCTAGAGAACGATCAATCCCCCGGTACTTGCCACTACACTATACTACATCGGTCAGATACACTGCCTGGTAGGGATTGCAAGCCTCTTGAGATCCCTCGAGAGGTAAAACATGTTGTAAGGTCGCAAAACCACACATCAGACACCTCTTTGAAATTCAACTCCATTGAAAAAGTTTTTTTTTTAAAAGAAATAAATACTGTTACATGGAATGATAGTTTCTTGACTTCATTCATTATGTATAACACTGCTAATACGAATAATGTCTAAAAAAATTATTTATAATTCTTTTGGTTTCTCTAATAAAAAAATATAAAAACATTCTACGTCAAAATTTATGTAAACAAGTTATTAGTCGTAAATTTCCATTTCGACATAACAGGTATGAACAATAAAAATTAAACTTGATGGATGATTAAAGAAATAATTTTGTCATACACTTTACATTTTTAATATTTGACAAAACACTTTTACAAAAATAATTAGACAAATTATTTTTGTATACTTAAAAAATGTTTTAATAGAAAAAATATTCAAAAAAACTGATTTTCCCCCAAAACAGAAAACACCTCTACCAGTTAAACAAGCCACCAAAAAACACCTTATTATGGTTGCAACCATAGTTTATGTATCCTCTTTATTCATCCATATGAGCCTTGATTTCCTAATGCGTGTGGTGTGATTCGCCGATGCTTACAACTCTGCACCTTGGCATGACACCTTATTATAGTTGCAACCATGGTTAATGTATCCTCTTTATTCGACCTTATGTGCCTCAATTTCCTCATTCTTGCGGCGTGATGCGCCGGTTCTTGCAGAGTCCTTTACTGATACATCGTTGATGCTCGCTAAATTGCTGCGTGCTTCGTTCGGTCCTGATTTGCGTATGCTTAGTTCAACGAACATTGCTGATGCTTTGCAGCACCCCCACATTCGGCGAAGATTATGTAAGCAATTTTGGGTTATTGAGCTTTAGTGAAGAAAGCATCCCATTTATTGGTTCCGTAGCTTCCTAATTGAGGTTGGTCAAATTTAATATTCAAATCCTGCTACTGTTCACAAATTAATCTTTTAATAATCGCTCAAATGGCTATTATTCACAAAATAGTCATTCGATAATCACCCAATAATATGTTTTATGTGGCATCCCATTTTATTAGTGCGGATTGTAGAAAACTAGAAAGGGGGGTTGAATAGTTTTTACTGATTTAAATTTAGTTTATAAAACTTTAAATCGAGACTATGTGAGAACTTTGGATGTTGAGATATGGATAATGCAAGTTGCTTGAAATGAAATAAATACGATAAAAGTAAAGAGATAAAAGGATAAAAGCGAGACACAATGGTTTATAGTGGTTCGGCTACAAGGACACATTCCTTGCCCTATTCCACTCCCCGAGTACCCAACTCGAGAGTTCGTAAACACTATATCAACAAGCTCCTTCAACCGGTGGAGAAACCTCACAACGTCGCTTACACTTTTTCCGGTGCAAAGCTAAATACTGAGTCCTTTACATGGAAGACCAATCCAACACAACAACACAACTAACACAACAACTTTTAGAATACAAGAAGTATCAACAACAAGAGACAACTCAGTGGTCTTGAGGTGATGAAGAGTCCAAGCAACTTGAATAGAAGAATGGCTCGTATGCTAGAAAGCGTGATCTCGTCTTGTATGAAGATGTTGGGAACACATTTCACATGTAATCAAGTCTTGATCATATTATTGTACAAGGTTGCTTAGTTTATAAGGCCTTTAGGTTTGTTAGATGTCACGGCCCTATTAGAAGGCCTATGGGCCGTGACTTAGTGTTATGTTTCTAGAAGCATTAGGCAAGGTATTGCCCTAATGCACTACTATAAATAGACATGTAATACCACTCTTATGTTTGTTGGTTTTATTCACTATTGCAAGGAAACCTTTGATACTATTTCGTGTGAATTGAATTCGACCTTTCTCTTCTCTCTTTCTCTTATCTCTTACGTGTTATATTACTTGTGAAATGATTATTTACTGACCTAACAAGTGGTATCATTCGCTAGAAGATCATTGAGTTGTGTGATTTTGTTTAGTTTGTAGCTTATCATCTCTTATGGTTTGGTTTTGTCGTTAATTAGTGACAAAATCTCATTTCTAGCACTTATTCTTCACACTTGTAAAGTGTTAAAGATCTCTATAGTGTTTACAAGTTTGATTTATAGTCAAAAGATTAGATTTTTTTTTCCGATTTTCACTAGTTTTACATTCGGTTTAGTTAATTCCATCTCATCAAAATTGCTCAAATTTTATTTAAAGCATTAAAGCATGAAACTTTCTTATCATTTAAGTGTTTTTAAACGATTTGATCCAAAGAGATTCAGTTTAAACATTGTTTTTTTATTGGAGAAAAGTATTTTGATCCAATTGTGCTTCTATCAGAATTGGATAAGAGGGTTTATCGGAATTCGTTAAGAGGGTTTCTCGGAATTGGAAACTAGGGTTTATCGGAATTGGTACAAAAAGGGTTTATCGGATTTGACGACCAAAGGTTTATCGGAATTGTATACTCAGTAGATTCCTTGCTTGTACAAGCTTGTGAAAATAATTTGAATTTGTGGAAATCTCCTTTCTTGTATAGGTTAGTGAGAAATCATCGGAATTGCCAAGTTCTATCGCAATTCAGATAAGTTATCAAAATTGAAAAGTTCTGTCGCAATTGAAAAGTCCATCGCAATTCCCAAGATCCATCGAAATTGATTAGTCCATTAGAATTTAGCTACTTTTGTCGGAATTGGATAAATCCATCGGAATTGGAAGTTTCATCGGAATTCAGATAATCCATCGCAATTCAGTGAACTCGTCGCAATTGGCAAACTGTGAACAGTGTTTGTCGGAATTGAATGTGAACATTGTTCGTCGGAATTGATAGTGAACAGTATACATCTTAGTTCATACTTAACCAAAACCAAACTTTATAACTCACAACACACTTCTCAATTTTCTACAAGATCCATAAGAACACAAGTTACTTCTACAGAATGTCTCAACCATCGAACTACAACTACTTTTACAATCAACAACAGTAGTATCATCTGCAAAAACAGTATCCTCAACCATAACTCTTTATGCAACAACATCAATTTTTCCCACAACAACAATTCCCTCAACAACAACCATATCAACAACAACCAATGCAGTCCTACCCACTTTCAGCAAAACAACCACATTGGTTTGATCAGATGTCTGAAGCCATAAGTAGTCAACAATCAAGACATGAAGCTGGATCACTAGACACACCTCCTATGCTCACTCCTGGTAACTATGTTCAATGGGCAAGTCGATTCTTACGGTTCATCGAACTCAAGAAACCGCATGGCAAATACATGAAAAAGGCTATCATTTAAGGACTATTCCAAATGCCAACTACAACGGTTCCTGGAGATCCAAATGCTATTCCTCCAAGAGAAGCAACTGTGACCCCTATTCCTGATGCTCAGCTTACAACAGAACAAATATTACATCGTGAAGCAAATGAACATGCAATGTCCTACATTCTTCAGGGAATTCCTAATCCAATCTTCAGAAGTATTGATGCTCAGAAAACAGCTAAGGACATGTGGGAACACGTTCATCTTTTAATGGAAGGCACTGAACTGAACCAAGAAGATATGGAATCAAAACTCTATCTCGAATACACTATGTTCATGATTGAAGCAGGAGAATCACTAGAGTCTTATTACCATCGGGTCACCAACATCATAAATTACTTGGACAGACACAACATTATTCTACCCAGGATTGCAGTCAACACAAAGTTCCTCAGTTGTTTTGGTCCAGACTGGCAGAAATATGTCACCTTTGTTCGTCAAGCAAAAAATCTACATAACACATCTTATGGGTTGCTGTATGATTATTTGAAGCACCATCAGTCAGAAGTTGACAAAGATCGAGCTGCTCGTGGTACTTATTCACCTTCTACTACTCCAAAATCACTGGCATTAATAGCTCAATCACACTTTGCTCCACCTCCACAGTCAAACCAAGCTTTTGTCCAACAACAACATCACTTTGCTTATCCTCAACAAACCTCATCAACTCAACTCATTCCATATGAATCAACACCGCAAACAACTGATAATCAACTTGTTCCCTATGACAACACGGATACCATGCTCTACACCAATACAAACAGTGATGAAGATGATGCATTCAACTCATTAAATGAAGGATTTGCATTAATTGCTCGTGCTTTCAGCAAGTTCTTCAACAAATCTAACAATCGTCTTCGTACTTCATCCAATACAAGGAATCAAGCTGTTGTACAAGATGGTCGAGTTGAAATTCAGAATCGTGCTTATGGAAGGAATGGATCAGGAGGTTACATGGGAAATACAGGAACTGGACAAAGGTTTAATGCAGCAAGTGGCAGTAGGAACAATGCGGGTGCTCCACAGAGAATAGCTGAAATAGTTGAGACTGGGAATCAAGGGATTGGAAATACAATGGTTAAATGTTACAACTGCAATGGGAAATGTCATTTGGCTAGTGCATGTCCCAAACCTAGAACAAGAGGCAATGAGTATCACAAGCAGGCACTACTTCTTGCTCTCAAGGATGAATCTGGGGGGACTCTCACTGAAAAAGAAAACAACTTCATGGCAAATGCATATTCTGATGATGATATGGAAGACTTGAAAGCAAATGCAGCCGTGATGCTGATGGCCAACATGCAGGTATTGCACATGACTGACATAGGCCCAGTATATGATACTGACGGTCTGTCTCAGGTACCTGATTCAACATGTCTAATACATGAAATTGTATCACCATCTGCATCTGCATCAGACAAGGAGCAAGTTGTTCAAAATGCTTCATTATTATCTCCTCAAGAAGATGAACAAATGAACACAGTGATTATATTTGATGATGATCAAATTAACATAGTTGTTACATTTGATGATCCAATTGATGAAGATAACAATGATCAAATTGAACAAAATGATCTTTTGCTTGGTCTAGATCCATAACTCATGACCTTGCTATTGACCACCCATACCCAGTTGGACTCACAAAAATCCCATATTGATAAATGCAATGAGATCAATAGAAACTTAAAAGCAAAAGTTGCTTTATTAACTAAGGATATACAACTTACAAATTTTTAAACAAAAGAAAACACGAACAAACTTTTGACGTTGCATTCCAAAAACTTATGTTAAAGAACAAGATTTAGAACATCAAATACGAGAATCAATTGTTTCCAAAAATAACTTGATTTCTCAAATAGAACAAGAAAAATTAGATTTCAAACAACAGGTTGAACACCTCAATTCTGAACTTTAAAAAACAAAAACAGAGTTGTCAACTTGTCAAGCTAGTTTTTCTGAACATAAACAAGTGTCTAGAAAACAGATTGATTCTTATCTTGAGGAAATCGTAGATTTGGAATGTAAATTAAAAAAGTTTCAAAAAGTTGTTTATAAAACTGGTGAGTCGGTAATAACAATTCAAAAGTTTACTCTAAAGCAAAATCCCCAAGGATATGGCTTTGCTATTGGGGATGACAAACCACGTTTTCTACACAAAGCACTTAAGGAAAATCTAAAGTTGTATAGTGTAGAACACCTTTTTGATGATTCTATTATGCGTGTTGTTGTACATAACTGTGAGGAAGAACAGGAACAGGAAGAAGAGAGTCGATCAAAAATGAGCAATGTCAAGTTTAATAAACCATTTGATTATTCAAGAATACCTCATATTTCTGACACCTTTGTTCCTCAAAAAGATAAAATAGAACAATCATGGTTTGTAATGGAAATTAATGAATTTTCTTCTGAGGTTGGTCCTGTTAAACCAGTGGCACAAATAATGGTCTTTTACCAACTTCTAGTGTAATCGCACCATTACCAAAAAGATGTCTTGTACTTAGATATTTTGACACGTTTATGGAAGACATAAATTTTTTGGAACAAGCAATTGAACGTAATTCTGAGATAACAGTTTTCACTTTTCTTTCTCCTTATGAAATAGAAAAGAGAGAAATTTTTCAAAAACAATTTTTACCATATGTTCAACATTTGCGTCTATGTGCTACAAACTGGGAACATGAACTTCAAACAAAAGTAACTTCCATGATGAACACTTTCAATGCAACAAAAAATGCGATCTCAAAACAAAAACGTCAAAACAAAGTCTTACAAAAAAAAGCTGATCGACTCTTGGAAGATGTTCTATGTTCTGATATTATCTCTGTGTTCATGAATTCCATTTATGTATCTTGCAATGCTATGCTTGTTGATGATCATACTACTGATACTGATATATTGAGACATGAAATTGTGAATTTAAAAAGAGAAAATGAGAGAATCAG